>VUYV01000060.1:3082961-3359584 GCA_008711295.1 Anarhynchus alexandrinus
TTAAAAAAAAAGAAAAGAAAAAAAAAGGGATTTGATGCTTTTGCTCGTGGATGCTCTGCACGGTGGGGATGCTGGGGGGGGCTCCCCCGGGGGGTGCGCCTAAGGTAGGGAGGTGGTAAGGGCGGTGACGATCGTCTCCCCCCTCCTCGACGTCCTCGGAGGCGGCCTGTGGCCGCCTCCGAGGACGTCGGGGGGGGGAAACGGGGGACGAGCGTCGCCGCCCCGCCCCGGTCCCGCCCATCACCGTCGCCACTTAAGCGCCGTGGGTTGCCTCACCGAGGCAGTGCGGTGCTGGGAGCCGGTCATATCGTACGCTCGTTATTTATCTTCCCCCGACTTCGCTCCGAAATGACCGTGAAAGCAGCCGAGGCGTCTGGTCCTGCTTTGACTTACTCGAAGATGAGGGGGATGGTGGCCATCCTCATCGGTGAGCGGCGGAGGGGGCTTCTTCGAGGATGCTCGGGGGTCTGTGATTTTCTGGCAGGGTAGTTTTAACAATTTTGTTTTTCCTTTCTTTGTCCTTTTACTTCATAGCTTTCATGAAGCAGAGAAGAATGGGACTAAACGACTTCATTCAGAAGATAGCCACCAACTCCTATGCATGCAAGCAGTAAGTATCAGAAATTTTGGCCGGATTTCAGTCACAAATATCGCTCCGTATTGCGAGATCTAGTTAAAAAAAAAAATGTTTGTTTACTGTAATGCCTCTGGCATGACTGTTACGGAAGAGTTAATTGATCTTCTTGGCTGTTACTCACTTGGTAACAATCTTCGTGAGCAGGGTTTAGGAGAAGTAAGTTGGATGGTATTTCTAGTGATCCGTCCTATTTTGAACTGTACTTACAGTATAAATAATTTTCTTTGTATGATGGAATTCACTTTATCTAGATTAATTTTACTCCTTTAGTCGAATAGATTGCTTCAGTTGCCTTCTGTAATAGCCCAAACCAAAACTCCTCTTTTGCGATACTTGTATGCCCTCTGGTGGAAAGATCTGCCTGATGCTTCTGGTAACTCTTCTAATCAAGCATGTTCTTATCCTTGCAGCCCAGAAGTTCAGTCTATCTTGAAAATCTCCCAGCCTCAAGAGCCTGAACTTATGAATGCTAATCCTTCTCCTCCGGTAAGTAGATTTTACTCAGTGAAGCATTTTTAGAACATCAAATCGGCCGGTAATAGAAGTGTAGCAAAATTAGCATAATGAGTGTTACTTTAGTTCAGCTCATAGCACACTGCTGTAACTAGGAAAATGAGTAATCGAGTGAAGGACTGAACCGTTTTCTTTTCCTGACCTGAAGAAGAATTTTTTTTAAAAAAGCTTTATTAGTTGTTACTTCATTATGGAATGTAGCTAAAACCTCAACAAAAACTTTTAAGTAAGCTATGGCTGTTACACTCTTCTTAGTATATTCTTATATATAAACGTAATAGTTTAAGATATCTGGTAGAGGTCAAAATTACTTTTTTAGTGGGAGGTCAAAATTAAATTTTTAGTGTAAGAAGAGTGCTAATCTTAATTTTCAAGGTCACATTTTCTGTATTTTTAAGAAGACATTGTCGAGACTCTCACTACCTAACTGTTTTAATAAATGTGGTTTCTGTCTGTTTATTTTTCTAGCCCAGTCCTTCACAGCAGATCAATCTTGGTCCATCATCCAACCCACATGCCAAACCATCAGACTTTCATTTCTTAAAAGTGATTGGAAAAGGCAGTTTTGGGAAGGTAAACTTAACTTTTTTTTTTTTTTTTGTAATTTATTTACTCTTCAGCTCTCGTGTGTAATGCCCAAGGGTTGGGTTTCTACTGGCTTTGGTAAATGTTGGCCATTTAAACGAGACCTGGGCATGTCCTGCTGCCCAGTGCCTGGCTCCCTCCGTAGCTGTGGGGAGAGAGAGCAGGGTGCTGTGCCTAAAAGAGTCATAAAAGAGCCAGGGAGTGAGGTGCACGGGTGCTGGAAGAATATATACTTGGCTTTTGGGAGGGAAAGAAACTAGACATAAAAGCCTTTGGCTAGTTTGATCTGCCAGAGGCATTTCCAGCAAAGGCCTTGCACATTGAACCAGAGCTGTGTAGCAGTGCTCAGCAGTTAAGATAAAGGCTTGTTTCCAGTTGTGTTTACAAGTTGTTCGGTATTTCAGTATTGCTCAGTTCTGGAATTTTATCCTCTTTCAGGTTCTTCTTGCACGGCATAAGGCAGAAGAGCAGTTCTATGCCGTTAAAGTCCTGCAGAAAAAAGCAATCCTGAAGAAGAAGGAGGTAAGCTGCTTCTTCATGCAATGACTGTCGAATATATTTTTACTGCTATTACTAAGCAAGCGTACTAAACATTGATGATTTCTTATGTTTTCAGGAGAAGCACATTATGTCGGAGCGCAATGTCCTGCTGAAAAATGTGAAACACCCCTTCCTGGTCGGGCTTCACTTTTCCTTCCAAACTGCAGACAAATTGTATTTTGTCCTGGACTACATCAATGGTGGAGAGGTAAGCAGTAAGAAAATGAAATAGTATTTCCTATCATGTGCGCGGTGGTAGGGTAGACTTTTTCACCCTTCCTTTTAAATAAAAAAGAGTTGCAAGGGGAAAAGTCATGGGGGAAAAGTTACTAGATTGAATGTTTCCAGCCTGCCAAGTTTTGAACTACCAAAGGATCGTTAGGCCATTTCCTGCTATTGTTCTCCCTGGCTATATATGTTGAGTCTAATTAAGTGCATTGTTAACAGGCTTTGGCGCCGTTTACACAACTTTGTTCTCTCTCTGTCTCCTGTAGTTGTTCTACCATCTCCAGAGGGAGCGTTGCTTCCTGGAGCCGAGAGCCCGATTTTATGCTGCTGAAATTGCCAGTGCACTGGGCTACCTGCACTCCCTGAACATTGTTTATCGGTAAGCAGCCTTGTTCAGTTTGTCGGACTGAGAAAAACATGTGCTTTGTTGAAGAAGCGCTGAAAAGTTGAGCTCAGAATTGCTTTTAATATTTTTTTCGTGACTTAGTGAGGTTCTGTAAACAACTGCACCTAAAATTTTCTCACTCTAGCTCCTCTAATGAACGCTCGTTTTCTTTCATCTCTTCCTACAGCGACTTGAAGCCGGAGAATATCCTGCTCGATTCGCAGGGGCACATTGTCTTGACTGACTTTGGACTCTGCAAAGAAAACATTGAGCACAATGGCACGACCTCCACCTTCTGCGGCACCCCAGAGGTATGTCAGTGAAAGCTGACATCTCCCGTGTATATTTACAGCTGGTTAGACAAGCAGGGGGTATTACGGGTCTTGTAATATCAGGCTGCCAGCGAGGACGTGTAGGACACGTAGAGCTTGTTGAGCAGGAGGGAACAGCTCTTGAGCTGTCTCCCTGTTTATAAAGAGCTTTCAGCTTTCCGGTAGCTTAGATATTGCTGGGATTCATTAAGCTGCTTTCATTCAAGAACAGGGAGGCTTTCCTAATTATAAAGATCTCTTTGGCTAACGTGGCTCTCTTCCTTCTCTTACACAGTATCTTGCTCCTGAAGTTCTTCATAAGCAGCCCTATGACCGGACTGTGGACTGGTGGTGCCTCGGAGCAGTCCTGTATGAGATGCTTTATGGCCTGGTAAGCAATGAATCCTGCATGGAAGACCAAACTAGCTCACTCGTCCTTTCCCTGCAAGAAACCTTGCGTCTTCTTGTCAGCCTCATTAACCTGGATCTCTCCTTTGCCGTTCCCACAGCCTCCCTTCTACAGCAGGAACACGGCAGAAATGTACGACAACATCTTAAACAAACCCTTGCAGCTGAAGCCAAATATTACCAACTCGGCTAGACATCTCCTGGAAGGCCTCTTGCAGAAGGATAGGACAAAGAGGCTTGGCGCCAAGGAGGACTTTGTAAGTGCAAACCATCCGGTGCCTGTAGGCAGCACAGGGGGATGACTAGGCCATAGTGTTTACATTAGCTTGGGTCTGAATTAATCTATTTTTCTCTCTGTAACAGATGGAGATTAAGAATCACATCTTCTTCTCCCCAATTAACTGGGATGATCTCATTAATAAGAAGATTACACCCCCTTTTAACCCAAATGTGGTACGTATCATTTCTAATTATAGAATGTATGGAGAGTGTCTTTTCCCCCCCCTCGTCTTTGTGGGGTGCCCAGGTGCTGGGGGGAACTGGCCGCATGGCTGTGCTTGGGGAACACAGCCTTTCCTTCCCCTGTGGCTGTCCACACAAGGTTAAAAATAAGAGGTGACTGGATTTTTGCTGATAGACAATCTAAATTTAGCTGGGGTTTTTTGGCCTCTCACATGCTTCATTTGCATGGCTATTTTAAAATAATCCCTAGCATCCCTGTTTTACCAAAGAGGAAGGTAAGGTGTAGAAAGCAAGTGGCTTCTCAAGGGCAGAGTTACATTTGGCTTGTCAGATACTAACGTCTAAAGAGAGGGATCTGGTTGTGGAGATTGTTCTCTTTTCACTTTCTGAGCATTTTAGAAACTAAATTTAATAACTAGCCCAGAGATCAAAGTCTTCCCCTGCAAACTGCTGCGTGGCAGAGTGGCATGTTTGCATTTGGCTTGTGTTGCACGAGCTTAGTCGGATGGTAGCGTATTAAATTGAATCATCTTGTTTTTAGTGAGACAATATGCAGCAAGATAGGAAAAAAAAAAAAAAGGTCAAACTAAAACTGGCAAAGGCTGTTAAACAGTGGGCCCAAGGTGATGACACTGTGAGTCTCCGCACAAGGGTGCTTGTCCCCATTTTGAATTGAACTGTGCACTCACAAAACATTTGGGTCTAAACGTTGCGTCTTTCCTTTTCTGCCCTTTCCGCAGAGTGGCCCCAGTGACCTGCGACACTTCGATCCGGAGTTTACAGATGAGCCAGTCCCCAACTCCATCGGCCAGTCCCCAGACAGCATCCTCATCACTGCCAGCGTCAAAGAAGCTGCTGAGGCTTTTTTGGGCTTCTCGTATGCCCCACCTGTGGACTCTTTCTTGTGAACATTTTTCTTTCTTTCCTTTTTAATAATAATAACTATTATTTTAATTTTTGTTTGGCCTTCTGGTGGAACTGCCAGTTGACCAGTCATCTTGAAAGAGAATTTGCACATTTCCACCATGGCAGCTTTGCAGCCTTAATTTCAACTACACTGTTTGCTGGAAGCTTTTTTGAAGAGCACATCACTCTCTAAATGAGCTTTACAGGCTTTTCATTTCCATTCGTTCTTCCCCCAAAGTGGTGCTGTCTCCTTGGGAAAGAAAAACAAGAGTGACTGCTGCCATAGACTGCTCCGGCAGATCGTAGGAGTAAGAACAAGCTGTTTTGAAATCGTGCTCCGAAAAGCCTTGCCTGAAGATCTAGCTGAACGTGATGAGGATTTTATGAAATGTGCCTTTTTCTGATGAGATCTTGTGAGCTCCAAAGCTTTCCCTGTTGCAGAGTGTGTTTCTCAGTTCATTTATGTGGGTTTACTATGTGAACAAATGGTCTGCGTGTGGTCTGCGTACTACAGATGGACTTAGTTTAAAGCATCAGTGTGACACTTGCAGGATACCACAATGTGGGGCATTGTTTGTTTCTTCCATATTTGGAAGATAAATTAAGTGTAATTTTGAAATTTCTTTTGTAAATCTATACAGTCAACTAAAATTATTGAAATGGGCTCACAATTACTTGTATCCAAATGCTTGAAGAAAGCATTGCTGCTATGAAAAAAAGATTTCTATTTTTAGAAAGGGTTTTTATGGACCAAAATGCCCCAGCTGCAGTCGGTCAAAGCTGTTGGTTTCTTTTTTTTTTCTTTTTTTTTTTTTCTTTTTTAGTTTAAAAAATGTCATCTGTAAAATGGGCATTATTTATGGTTTTGGGGTTTGGGGTTTTTTCATTCCTGATTGTATGTATTGTAAAAAAGATCTGTACATTCAGTTGTAACTCTAGATGTATATTTAAACTTACAGACTTACTTGTAATGTATACCATCATTGTAATGTAATATAATTAACATGGTTATATGTATCATATTTTTTTTTGTGACCAAACTCATTGGTTTGCAGTAAAATCCTGAAAAATACTTCCATAAACTCTGTCATTTCTTATTTTAAAACAAAGGTTTTCTCTCTGAAAAATTTTAGCCAGCTTTAAAAAAAAACTTATGAACAAATCTGAGCTGCCAATCAGCTAAGAAACCCATGTAATTTTGCTTAGGTGCGTGATGGTTATTCCATCAAACTGCACCCCTACGAGTCTTATCATGGATACACCTTAGCAAAATACTTGGTTTTCCAACTGTGGGTGTTCGAGTGGGTGTGTAGCAATGTGGGTGCTCTTCTGTGGTACAAATGTTCACACTTCCTCAAAATGAGTTCACCTCTAGCAAAGTGAATGTACCGCTCTCTGGTGCGGACAAAGCGTAACTACACTTGCAGAATTAAGTCCTTAGGTCAGTTGTATAACAAAGACTTGAGCTGTTTTAGCCCTGTGCTGCAGACATATGCTAAAAGCAGCTTGTTGTAAGGTGGATGGAAACTCCCTACCTGGGAGCCTGTCCTGGAGCATCCAACATTGCTGCTGTGATGCACCCTGAGTTTACCAGTGTGCCAAAATCTGTATCGGGGTGGTGGATTTCACCAACTGATCGTATGCTTACCCAGATGGGGTAAAACTGACTATTCAGCTACAACCAAGCTGTTAAATGCAGGTTTTTATTACTAAGCACTACTGTATGGCCTGCAAGAGGCACTTTCAGCCAAGAATTAAGATAACCGCTTCTGGGCTGATCCCATTCATTTTTTTCAGCATGGTGATGGATGGCTTCCTTCTATGAGGGACTGGGTGTCTGCACCTTATTTACAGCTCCCGTTACCCACTGGTTACTGCGGTTGGTGGTCTTAGCAGTTCAGAGAATCAAAAGGAGCAGTTGCTGAGACAAACCTGGACAGAGTCAACTGTTGCTCAGGCCACTGCGATAACAGCAGCGTAAGTAAAGCTCTCATAGGGGTGATATTTCTGTTCATTATATTTCCGAGATAAAAGTATGCAGTAACTTTCCATCTTTTATTATCCGTTGGATGGAGGAACAAAAAAAAAACCTGTATGGCTTCAGCTATAAACTGTGCCTGGCAGACCACACTCAGAGCAGAAAATGCTAATTTATAGCAGCCAAGAAACCTCTCTCAGATCATGTTAATATATGAAAGAGATGCAGCCGCCTCCCCCTCAAACTCCCAACAATCCCAAATTCATGCGTTCAATAACTCTTTGAATAGTGTACTGACAGGCCTTGCAAAGTCCTTCCAGTGCTAGAATGCGCCTGAAACATCTTTTGTCCTTATGACTTGTAGGCTACAGAGGTTAAAATATATAGTGCTAATTCACTCCTATAGAAAATGAAACTGGTCTTGTTAAGCGACGAAGTTCTGCGATACCCTTTATCTTTGCCTCCCATTTCCCAGGCATTAGCAAGGTGCTACGTGCAGATATGCAAGGAGAGCACTGCAACCTTAGGGTAACAAAACATTAAATAGTATCTATCGTTTTCAAGAAAAAAAAACAACCCTGGAATCATTAATAATGAAGAAGTATGGGACTTCAACGACTCAGAATTGTACCTTGGGTGCCTTTCATCTTTGCCAAGATGTAGGGTATTATTTTAATGGGGTACTTTTAAAAAACAATTTTAACTGTAATTTTAACTGTTCTACCGTGCATAGGCTCATTATGCGGCTGCTGCTTTGTGCAAAAGTCTGCAACTGCTAGCAATGAATATTCAACACACGCTGCCTCATTTTTTTTAGTGTAGAAAAGGTGAAAAAAATTTCCATGTTTTTAATCTCCCTGAATTTGATGTATTACAGTCATGCCTGAAGGGAGCGAGTCTATGGCAATCAGCTGTTTTTTGGGGTATGTTTGGTTGTTGTTTTGTTTTACAGAATTCCCTGTCTGTAAGGTCTATATTCCCTGTAGAGAAAAGTCTCTTAACTGAGAAGCAAAGGGCTAGGACGTCTGAAATCCCAGCTGACGTAGGTGTTATGTGTTATTTTGACTAAGAGCTGAATCTGTGGTTTAATTTCACCCATTTGTAAAATGGAAGTAATCATCCAAATTTTCTGCTGGTGGCAGTGTTGTAACTGCCACCATCTTGGGTAGCTTTACTTAGCAGAACGGTCAACCCAATGAACCTTAAAACACTCCTTATATTGTATTTTGCATGGCGAGCGTGCCTGGGCTCTCATACACCCCTTGGATGGAATGTATTGATGATACAGACACAAACATTTAAATACGTAAATTCAGACATTTCACGTGGTTTAGTCTGTATTACTTATCTCTGTGTACCATAAGCCATGCACCGTTTCATGAGCCTTACGAAGATAAGTGAAACTTCTTAGCATGACAGTATTTTTCTTGGGCTTCCTCTATACTTAACTGGCGGTTACTTCTGGAGGACAGTCTGGATCTTAAGCAAGTTAAGCAGGAGATGCTCGTTTCTCCGCTGAAAGGTTTTCAAAAAGTAGCCTATGCCCATCTTCTTTACACTTCTCATAAATAACCTACGGAAATTAATGAAGAAAACCAAGACTCTTGTACAGCCTTGCATCTCCAGTGAAACAATTCTACAGATAGCTGAAAAAAATGAGGGACACTGCTCAGAAAAGAGCTTTGGGTAGTGGTCCTAATTGGACATCTTACCTGGGGTGCCTAAAAGTAGATGAGACGAATCCTTGACCATCTGTACTTTTCTAAGAAGTGAAATGAAATATTCCACAACCAGCTTTACAGATGTTTGTGCGATACCATGAGGCTATAGTTACCCCAGTAGAGCTAGTAGGATGGTTTCTGACACTCCCCACATTTACAGTTTCTGCTATCAAGAGCAACATATAGAGATCGGGATAAAATTTTCCATGCTGGCTGGAACTGTCTATGGAAAGTTTCTACAAAAATGCTTCCAAAACTTCTTTCCAAAACTGAGTTGTTTTGTTGTTGTTATTGTTTTTTTTTTTTTTTAAAAAAAGGGTTTNGTTTGTATCTGAAAAAGAAAACTTTAAACAGTTAATACAGATAAGTATTGCATTTATGTTTTGAATCAGAGAATTTGGCCAGCTTGCTTGGCTTTTGGATTAGCTTGCTTTTGAGAGACTGAAATTCAGTTGGCTTTGCTTTGGCATCAGGTATGACTATAAATGAAAGTTCTTTGAGAGACTGAAATTCAGTAGTTTGTGGCTTTCCTGTACAGGCAGGGGCACTACGGTAACAGTATATAAACACTACACAATTCTGTTTGGTCACCTGCAGTTGTGCGAAGTGAGTTTTCCAACTTTGGATGTTTGCAAGCCCTGGAGAGAGCAGGGGGCTGTTGTTTACTCAGGAGTTTCCTCCTGCTCCATCTGTTGGAGTAAAAGAAAAGAGGGAAAAAAACCCAAAACCATCAAAAAGCAGAGACCTCAAGCCTGGAGAGCCTCGACAGTGCGGTGCTTTCTGCTGCGCTGCCAAAGGGCCTTTGCCCTGATGTCCAAGGGCTGGAGAAGGGGGTCAACATCCCCACGCGGTCGGTCTCTGCTCTTTGTACGTGGTACCACTGACCCAGCGCCGCGGTGGAAGCACGGCCCTGCGTGAGGGCCCGCCTGGACCCGGGCAGGAACCCCCTTGAGCTCTTTCACCAGCAGTGCCCGTATCTGGCTGGGGGAAGTCTCCACGGGAGAGCTGCCCGCGGCCGTGGGGACACCCCCCGCCTGCCTGCCCGGCGCGCCGCCCTCCCGCCCCCGGAGCCGCTGCGGGAGGTGGCCCCGGCGGTGGGTGCCGGTCTGGACCAAGGGTGACACCCTGTGGTCACCGCCCTGCAGCGCTCAGCTTCTGCCTGGGAGAGGAAGGCGTTGCTGTGGCCGTAAAAACGCAGAAATAGGAGGGCGTTGGAGCTCCTGCATCTGGAAAATGATGTCCTTCCACACCTGGAATAGCGGCTGCTTTAAGCTGCTGTTAAATGAGGGACAGGAACGATCCAGTTCCTCATCCACACAGATGTCACCTCCCGGTGGTAGAGTTTTTTTTTTTCTTCTTTTCTGAAGCTGTGCAGGCCTTAATCAGCCCAGACAAACCCACCCTTCTGCCAGGTGCAGTCTTCGCTGTAACATCCCTCTCTGGATCCACCTACCTTTGAGATGCACTCAGCTAACACAAGACTTTCCTCCACATTATTTATTTATTTTTTTTGGTGTGTAGATCATTGACTGCTACAAAAACCAAGGTTTACTTGCTGCCTCTCTCCCCGTCCTCTAGCAGGTAGGGATAAGCAGCACCAGATAAGCTGCAACAAGCAAGAGCAACACTGCATCATGTCCTTCAGTAGTTCTTTATTTGAGAAAATTGAGCTGTTTTGGAAAAGGTCCACAGCCTTGGGCTGTTTATTCGGTAAGGGTCTGTTCACTGAGTCAGCTCTCCCCACCACGCAGGAGGATGTGAGGAACTCAGTATTCTGTGAATGGTCTCTCACACATCGATGACGAGAAGATATCCCACAGTCCAGGGCATCTCTTATGAATGTAATATATGAAGCACACAAATAAGTGGTTTATAAGATAAGGCCTAAGCCGCCTTAGACTTTATCCTTCTTTCTCAGTACTTCTAAACATCCTTCCTTCTGCACTTTATAGTCTATACTTACGAGTGTCCTCTGGTGGTTTGATACTGAGATTTTCTGTACTGGTATAGAAAATATCTGTATCTTTACTTTTGTAAAGATGTAATCTTCATTATAGTATACTGGAGAATGGAGTAAAGATCTAATAGAGTCCTGTATGTCTTCAAAAATAGCTTGTAAGTCAGCTAGTTACCATTTTTGCTCTTCCCAGGGCAATCAACTCATTAGTTCAGGTAAATGCACACACTACTTCAAATGTAGCTGTGCAGCTCCTGTCTCCCCAGGTACAAAGTATGTGCCATACCGAGAAGTTTCCTGCTGAGAATTGTGCTGTATCATTTCAGTAATATATGCTAAAAATAGCCTTTGTATGAATTTGAACAGAAGTAATATATGACGTACAACTGTAGTTAATGACTGACTGTGCTGAGGTATGCTGAAATAAGAAATTTGAGATGATATGTGGGTATATAGCTTTTCGGAAAGGACAAAATAACTCACTACTTTTAAGTGATGACCACGCAACAAGCTATGGGACATGCTGTATTTACTAATTGTAAAGAGGGTCTCAGATAAGACTTATGTTTCCAGATTTAGGTCTGGAGTTCCTCTGCACTTCAGGATCACTCAGCTTCAGGCTTGGGATCGCATGCATAGCCCTGGCTAGACACCATCCTTAAACTCAAGAAACAGAGGTTGGTGGTGTGGGGACAAGCAATTCCAGACATCAGGTTGGTTATAAGTTATAATTTACTGATGTGTTTTGAATTATGAATTTGCAGACTTGGACTAGACCTTGTAAGAACCATTTCTGCTTAATAAGACATTATCCAAGTACTATTTTATTCAATCCTGAATATGGAATATCATCTCACTGAGATACATTGAGCCACAGTTCAGTGGCTATGGCTAAGTTAATTAGATCATATCACTCTATAAATATGGGTCAGACTTAAGCCAGCCATCTAATCTCCCTTTACAGTGACTTTACAGTTTACAGAGGGAAACAGGTACCCAGGGAGAGCTATTGGTCTCATTTGTCTTAAACAGAGATGGTGGGCCCTCTGGAGAGGGACGGTTTCTTTCCATTGCCTATAAAGAGAGTTTTCACTGACTAGTAAATGCAGTTGGTTAAAACAGATTCACCCTCCCCGCAAGTGATGATTCAACATGTGCATATTTTGCTCAACATAGCCGTGTATTTAGCAGATCACATTACAGGCACATGGGATTGATATCAAAAGGATGTAGAACTAACTGGAAATCATGCAGCTCACTAGGGAGTTGAAGTATTTTACCTTTGCAGATGCTGATAAGCCCTGCAAGCAATTAAAAACATTTAGCAAAGGCAAACTGTATTTGTTTAAAACATCACTGCAAGCCAGTAGAAAGCTTATCAGACGTGATGATTAACACACATCCAAAGCATGGATTTTTAAGTTATGGTTTACATATGACAAGTGATACACTGCTCCTTATTTTGTGGTCACTAAAAAGAAATATTTCAGCAACTGAGAACAGGGAGAGAAAAAGAACAAGCAGCCTATAAAATGAAAAGTGCTGGAGAACAAGAAATATGAAGAGCGGCAAAAAGAAAAGGTTTTGTTTTATTATTTCTAAAGCACCTATCACTTTGGCTATCTGCCCTGAAATATACGTGATATATTAACAGTTATTAATGTGACATTGCATCTCTTGGCATGTTGCCATCATGCAAAATATTGTGACAGGTAATGGCAGCTAGCTGGAAATAGATAAGATACTGGGACACTCCATTAGAAAATCATTTGCAGAAGAGCAGTTCTTGTGTGAAACAGTGCCAAAACCTACAGAGAGTTATACTAAATCACGTAAACCTGTAAACCATTTTTTCATACAACATGAGAGCATCGTTAGCAGAGCCATTCAGCTAGCATGAATCAAACCAAACATTTGGTGAGGGCCTGTTACCATCTGGGTCAAAAATAATTCACCAGCTGTTCATGCTAAAATACCGTGGTTAGTTACTCTGGGCCAGAGCCCTCCAACACACAACGTGCACAGTTGCACACTCCAGTTCTCCCTTTGGCTTCAGTGGGACTATTTACATGAATAAAAGTTAACACTGGTGAGTACCTGCCCTACCACTGCATGTACTCTAGCTCTTGCTGATGCGTTCAGATGAGTATTTTTCCATGTGATTCACTGTTTCCCTTCACTCCACTCCAACTATGCAACTTCTGTTGCAACGGGCAGGCCAGACGTGCAATGTCTGTTGGTTTCCATGTCACCTTGATTGGAGCAGCCTGGTAAGAAAGAGCTTGTGAATTCCCTCCCCTTAACGAGCCATTGCCCATCAGCTGAGGTACCCTCTGTCCCTGCTGGAGGCTGCAAAGTAAAATTTGGAGGGTTAAGCTACCTAAGGCCCGTTTTACTCCACAGGTGAGTTAGGCTAACAGTGACGATGTGTTTTCACAGACTACAGAGCCAAAATAGCAGTTCATTTAACGAAAAGAAGAAGGTCCCATAAACGCCCTCTCTGTCCTGCCCTGGGGCTGGCACAGAATAAGGGTCCAGCACAGAGATGGGGATGGGAGACTGTGATGGGGAGCAGGACCCCATCATTTTGGCAAAAGTGAGACTTTAATTTGGCTCAGTCAAATTTGGCACATGTCAGAGCGGTTGATGGTGACTCAGCTGGGCTATGGAAAATGATCCCTTTGAGCCCTGTGATTGTAACTGGAGGTTATAGGTGGTGACTTGAGGCTGCAGGTGGGTTGTTAGCTGTGGGCAACAGAACCTTTATTGTTCTTTTGCCTGTGTAGAACCCCATGTGTCAGGGCCCAGGGCTATGGACCACAACAGCAATGTTCTGGCACACACTTGCGATGTTCATGAACAGTGCAACATTTTTAGAAGGTTCCTATGTTTAGACTATAGTGTTCACACGAAGGCTCTGAGAGAAGCAGTGTCATCTTCCCTATAAGTAGAAATTGAATCCAGATAATTTTCTCTTAAGTATGTTCATGCACCTGGGTTTTTCTTCTTCCCATTATGTAGTCAGGTCTCCAGTCAATTTGGAAATCCAGGAATGCTCAACTTCAGTGTCTGAATGCAGTTCATGCATTTTAACTTGATAAATTTGATAAATATAATTTGCTAAAAGCTATAATTTGATAAATTTGGGGAAGACAACTGATTGTGAAGTAAGAAAAAACAGAGTGACCTTGATTCTTACCTCTCTGTCAACTTGATGCTAGCACAGCGAGTTTGACTCTACTGAAATTAGTCTGAGCTTCTGCTGTGCAATTAAAAAAAAATTAGTCCCATAACTGTTTTAAAATTACAATCAGGTTTTTATAGTGCCAATAATTTTTTACAATATATCCTTACCTTTTTCTGCTGGGGACAGTTTTATGTGACAGTTCTGAATGAGACAAATCCCAAATATCTACAAAGTATGAGCAATTGCAAACAGGTTATTTGCATCTATCCTCTGGCATTTTATGGGTGCACATAAGCCAAGCAGTGGATATTTTTCCCACGTGTAGCCAAGTATATGGTTTCTATTCAGTGCATCCATTTCAGCTAAGCTCTTTCATCTGTTGCAGCAAATACACCTTTATATTATCATGTCATCCTGCAAGGCCTCTTCAAGTAAAAAAAAAAAACCATAAAAATGCTGCATGGGTCCCAGAATTGCCTTTTTGAAGAGACCATTTAAAAACAGAGATCAATACCCTTCCCTGGATGAGAATTCAAGAACTCAATTTTCAGTGCTCTTGTACTCTTGGCACAGTGCTCCTGGCTGATGGATGACACTTAGGTATACTGTATTAGTCATACAGGCACATGCTGTACCCAAACCCATTACATATGGAGATAAAATACACATTGCTTATAGTTTAAAATCCAGCAGTTATCTATGTAACCACATCTTAAAAATAGGATCTATTATACCTCTGTATCCATCACTGAGTAGCAAATTGTAATTGCAATTTGGTTTCACAAAGATGACAACTGAAAACCCGTCACCCCAGTTGCCCGTGACCCTCTCTATTTGTCTGCCCTTTGTCATGTCCCTGTCTCTGTGTCCCTGTCAGATTCAGACAAGGGTATTTTCTCTGTGACCAAGCAATCTCACATCTTCTTTTTTCCCACCATAGACGGTGCCTTAGTTTCCTATACAAGGCACTGAAGTGCATCGTTGACAGCTTGCTTTCTGAGTTTTTTGATTCAGGTTCCGCCCTGATCATGGTATGGCAAGTCCAAAACAGCCTCACGCAATTTTTTTAAAATTCTAGACAACATCTGTAACAATATGCTGTCAGATCTAAAAAGTAGGGACATCTCCATGGTCATCTCAGCTTTTCCTGCGTCAATCGTCTACTTTTTATTTACAGCAAATCTTTTATCCTACCTGAGATTTTGAATTCATAGACTTACAAGATACCTGCTGCAGAATCATTAGGTTCCACATTAGTCCTGGAGGCTCTAAATCCAAACAGGAGTTTATTTCCATTTTAAAGACTGTAAACTTCGTGTCAGTCCTTTTTAAACAAGCCAGTTTTCAAAAAGAGTAAAATTTAAAATACTTTCTGAAAAAATTGGGGAAACATCTGCTGTTATTTATGTTAACATAAACTACAATAAGGCCAAAGAGCTGTATGGGTTTTCATAGCTAAAACTGAAACCAAAATTTGTCCATCATGGTTATTACTCCTGCGTAGGTGAGTTCTGCTAAAGAACCGAATAGCCTGGCAGTAATCTGTTCCCACGATGCTATCCGGTTTCCTTTTTAGCTCTAAGTACAATGCTTTCCATTACCCATCCTAAATTTAGACTGTCTGTCTTTACAGGTTTAGATTCTCCTCTTAAGTTCTCCATAAATCGGGAGTCTTTTGCAACAGCCCTAAATAAGGTGATGCGCTAATGCTAAATTACTTGCTGGGCTAAGGACAAAAATACACTGATTACACCATCAGGATATAAAAAGGATGTTAAGAAGCTTGTGAGTTCAAATGTGGTATTTCCAGGAAGCTTAGTTCTCTATAAATGTGCCTTTTTTTTAATTATTATTGAAATCCATACTCTGAAAAGGCAGCTGGAAAAGCGCCATTACTAAGATGAAGAGTCACTTCAGAAGTTGATTACATCAAATGCAAAACCTACTCCCCTTCCCTCCTTTGAATATAGTATCAGCCCAACAATATATTCCAGAACTAAGATTATAGATCTTTCATGCTATAAATTCTTCATCAGAAAAGCATTTTACTTCCATTTGTTTTAAATATTCTGTACTGATTTCCCCAAAATAAGCTAATTAATGACATCTCCTTAATGACTTGAATGACAAGTTAATTTACACTCTGAGTATAACAAAAGAGAATTTGTAGATACACAAACCCAAACACTGATCCAGGTGCATCTTGAAATTTGCAGAGGTATATCTTGATTATTTTCTCACTCTATGTATACTACGTCTATCTTCAGCCTTTGTATCTCGACAGCATCAAGAGCACAACAGGACAGGTTTTCTGCCCTCCAGGTAAGTGACATAAGAAGCTCTTCGCATTTGGATTAGTCCAAAAGCACATGACAAAAGTACCAGTTTGCCATGCTTACCAATTTAGGAGGAGGGACGGTATTGCATCTCAGAAGTAAGAAATCCCATTTCCTAAACCGTAGCTTGAACCTGCCCCTGGGAGGATGCAGACCTGCAGCCAGGGTGTGCCTGTGGGAACGCACGGGCATCCTGGAACTAGACTGGAGGTACCTGTAGGCTGCTCTCCCGAAGGAACTGATGTGAACATCCCCAGCCCCATGCCGGGGGCTGATAGTGGGGAGCTTGACTGCTCAAATATATTATGTGCTTCTTAGCTGGGTTTGACAATCTACACTCAATTCTGCTGCGGAAACATCGTTAGCTTGATCGATGCTTATCCAAGTTAACTCTGACAGCAACAGCAAGCGAGACATGACAGCCGGGCTTTCAGTCTAGGCTCAGCAGCCCCACAGGGGACATGTGGTGCTCACTTCAGCAGTGAGCCTGTGCAGAAACCACACACGCAATGTTCTTCACCACCGCTTGTTTTCAAGTTCACCAGACTAAGTTTCAACCAAGTGCATTTCCCTGTCCTGTCATCACACCTTCTGTTGGCAACAGACTTCCCACCTCTCTTGATACATAAGAGAAAAGTGTCAGGTCATATGCCACAGGTCATGCCTTGCCTGTCAGTTCCTGCCATGGGAGGACAGCAGTGGCGCTTGACCACGGCCATGGGTTATCTCTTCTCCCAGATCTGTCTTCCATCTCTCTGTCCTGGTTTGAGGTAAAACAGAACCCATTTTCTGTTTTGTAATTTTACTTTGCAGCTAAGCCTCTTCTAACTAACTGAACTTTCTGAAATTGATAGCATATTGTGCAGAAACTGTTTGCTGTCAGAGGGATAAGACCTGATTAGTTGTAATTTATGCCCAGGCATGGTATGCAGAGAGGCTCTTGCCTATACTTATTGCCATAACCCCCAAAGGCAGCGAACTTTGTTATTTGCCCCATTGGAGGGTCAGAAGCGGAAAAGCGTAGAGGGATCCCACCTGTGGGGAGGAGCGGACAGGACAGGTGACCCAAAACTGACCAACAGGGTATTCCATCCCATCTGCCTCATGCTCAGTATAAAAGCTGAGGGATCAAAGGGTCAGCTCTCTTTCTTCAATGGCTGACATCTGAGGAGGACTCTGTCTGTTCGTCTGCCTTTGATCCTGATGCGTGCATTCCTGAATCCAGATCCAGAATCCAGTTCCCGTCCGTCACTGAGTCCAGTCTGGGAGTTTCCCACCACCAGTCCCTGGTGATGTGATTGTCACCCTGGGAACTTGATCCAGTTTTGTATATATTGTATATATTTCATTATTTCATTTTTATTATTTTATTAATATTTCATTAAAGTAGTTTAGTTTCTTTTCTAAATTATAAGTCTCTTTCTCTCTCTCCCTACTCTCCTTGGAGAGAGAGGTAGGGGAGCACCTGTCATTCATTTTCTGTGGCCAGTCTGGCCCAAACCACGACACTCTCTTTTCCTTGACGACTTAGAATTACTGTATTAAGAGGATGGTGAACGATCAATCCCTCTTCACTCTCTCCATGCCACTTCTGATTTATGAGGCAGTCAGCTAGAGGAGAGCAAAAGCAATTACCAAGGGGGTGAACATCCACAATTTAGTGAAAGGCCAATTTTGTTCCATCCCAGAGTCTTACTTAAGATTGCTTTTTGATCCTGGACAAGAAAGGACAAAAGTGATGTTGGCAAGGACCAAGAGGAGAACTGGAGGAGCATCGTGCTCTTCCTGAACTAGACAGACTTCACTGCAGTGACAATGCTGCTGAGAGGCACTAGCTGCCATGGATTAAAGGCAACTGATGCTTGTCAAGTGCCATGAGGAATAAAATTGTTCACATATACAGTGGCTTAGCTGTTCCCTCCAAAAATGTGGTACATAGTGGAGCTCTGGAAAGAGCCTGCTTCAGTTCCTGCTCCAGCCACCCCAAATGTGAGTGACACAGCTAAGCAGGTGGGGGGTTTTGCTGTCCCTCATATCTCCAAACCGCTACTTGCTGCCAGAAACATTTGGCAGTTTTGCAGCCACCTCCTCTAGCTCTCTGCCACACTCCCCTCACAGCTGGGTGTTGCAAGGAGTGACATTTGTTGCATTTTGGCAAACACTCAGATTGCCCAGCGACAATATAATCAACACATTTGGTGCCCTATCATGAATTGCTCACTGCCTGACACCTCCTGCTCTCTCACAGGCAGCAGCTGAACTGCTCCATAGCTGATGGGGACTGTGGTGGCTCCAAGTTTCATGCAGGTGGATGGCCCCTTGTCTCCTGACCTCCTTTGGTGGATCACAGCCAAGGTGATGCCCATAAGAGGGGGTGAGGTTAGGAACGTGAGTAGACCCAAAAGTGGACTGAAGAGCAAGGAAATAACTGGGGTAAGGCTTTGCAAAGGGTTGGGGGTAGAACATGGAAAAGGAAAATATCTGCAAAGGTGCATATGAACTCATTAAATGGTTTATGTAAGCTCGTGGAGCTGCACAATGTTTGGCAGCTGCATTTGCCATCGGTATCAGGTGATTCACGAGCAATGCTCGACTTTCTGGGAAGAGACTCTTTTTGTTTCCCGTTGCCTGGCCCCTGACCCGCTCCATCAGCAAAGGTGAAGTTCCGGGTGGTGTGCTCGGGGCTGTGCACCACGGCTCCGGGCTATTGTGTGCCCTTATCTCCTGGAGCAGCAGGATGTGTGATGGCCCTACTCCCCTCTGGAAAAGCACACTGAGGCCTGCAATTGCATTATTCATGGAAAAATACAACCTTCCAGCTACTGAACCAATATACGTGGCCTGCGGCTCTGCTACACGACCTGCTCCCTTTATAGGGTGAGGTGTCAAGGCGAGGCCGTGTTGAGACCTTGGGATAACGGGTTAAGTAAGGCTTCAACCTGACACTGAGAGAGATAACTGCATGGTGCAGCTCTGGGGGAAGAAAAGTGGGCTGCAACATCGCCATGGGGAAACACGAGGGGAGCTGTGGGAGGCCTCAGATTGCTGCAGGGGAAAGGCAGTTTCGGTGCTGCCTTTGGGATACTCCAGTCGCTAGGTGGGTGAGAGACGTGGGGCCGACTTAACAACTGCTGCTGCCGCCCCTGGCTCTGAGTATTTATATGTTGCAGAGCGTATCACAACAAATTTGATATTAGCCGGCTGCAATACCACTCGCAGTTGAGATGAGACAACCGCTCGCTGAGCACAGCCCCCGAGCCCCAGGGGGAAGGCAGGGGAACCCAGGGCACGGCACTGCAGCAAAAGCGGCGCCTGACTGAGTGCGTCCCTAACCAGTTAAGTCGTTGCTGCAATCACAGACTGGACGCCCACACGGCTGCAGTGAGGAGGCAGAAGTGCCACAGGCAGGGGCACCTGCCGGCACACTGCAAAGTGTTACAGACTTTGGAGTAGCCACAAGGGTAGTCCCAAACCTGCGTTAATGTATCTTGCCTCAAAACTTCCTCTCAGATCCTCATTCACGGAGCTAGCCGCAGGAAAGGAGGAGCAGGGAATCTAATTTCAAATCCTTATTTTAATTTGCTCTCTTATTAATGAATATTCCACTTTTTATTTGTGGCCTAACCACTTCAAAATAACTGCTTGGTGTGCTTATTTTGGTACGATATAATTTTTCTAAGCCATCCTTTATGGTGTGAACACTCTAGTACAGAATTAAAGTGATTTTTATCAGAAAAATGTTCAGCTCCCAAAGCAGAAATCTGTGTGAGAAGTTCTCAAAATTAGTTTGGTACAAACAGTTATTTCAGCATGATTATCTGGCCAAATTTGTCACATAGTTAAGTCTCAAGTGAACTTCTTGAACTGAAATTATCCTGCTCTTCCCTGTAGTCGCCCTTGTAAAAATATCGTGCTGGTGACCTCTAGTGGAACAAAGATAGACATCTTTTATTCTTTCAAGATAGATAAAATAAAAAAAAAAAACAACATGAAAAGCAGTGGATTTTTTTTTCCCAAAAAACTGTATTAACCTGAATCCCATAAAACAGGAGCTTATTCTGCTTGTCTGTGCTCAAGAAACACAAATCAACAGTACGAAACCTGCTTCTGTGAGCGCACGGTTCCCATGGATTCATGTTATGGTGAAGATTATGTTACCATTATCAACCGTGACATCGGTGTAGCACATTTAACCGTGGAGTCTGAGTGAAGGGGAAGCGACCATAATAGGTAATTCCCTCCACACCTCTTCTGAATCCCACTCCAGGTCTGCTGTTGTTCATCCCTGTCACCAGAGGGTGGAGAACGTGAGGGCAGTTGGTTTCTCAAAGGTAGACACTCAATGGGCACCTGGTAAGTGGCACTAGGTATTCATAACGTTGCCCACTGCTTTATACTAGGTACCTTGTTTCGGGGTTCTTGTCATCTTACTAAACTTCAACAGCTTTGGTTGAAATTAAGGCAAAAAAAAGTAAAAGAAGAGCTGTCCTGAGGTGAATGTCAATAGCTGCTGCAAGTACCCACCCTGTAGCTGGCCACAGGCAGGGCTCCTGATGACCAAATACATACCAACCTGGTTAAATACTTAACTGAAGAGTTAGGCACAGCTTTTTTCCCTCCACTCATAAATGTATGAAGCAATCTCAGTAGTTTCCCATGGCTATAAAAAATGCTACTTTGCTGGAGCTGTACAACCGTGCCTTGCTTTTTTGAGGCACTTTGAGCACTGACTAATTCCTGCCATCTTTCCTTCTAGTTGAGCATCCTGCCCTGGGCTCTCTGGTTGCCTGCCCAGCTCCTTTTCATGTTTCCTGAATAGAACGCAGCATGGTACACCACCTGGCTTTTCCAGTCCCTGTCCTCCCTTTGCCCTGGCTTTGAAAGCCTCACTCCAGCCACAGCCGTTGTGATCAGCGGGTCCACTGCATTTAAGATCTGCTTGCAGCAAAACTCAGTGCCAATGGTGTTCTTTCCACAAACGATGCTAGGAGAAAAAAATTGCTTTTGGCAGAGCTCAAAAATATATTTACTTTCAAAAACATTGCTGTCGTAATTACTTCCCCATTCTGCCTTGTACCAATCACTTGAAATTTAGCAAGAGTAACGTTCATGCCAAGTATGTGTGCTTTCCTGTTCCTGCAAAAACCTGTCTAGGTTTGGTTAAATCAGGAGTTAGGATACGTACAGGCATACTAGAGCTTAAAAGCTGGTCTCTAAAGATGCTATCCTCAGCGAGTGTGTCCTGCCTTCCCAGCTCCTGGTGCCCAAGAGGCTGCACCTTGCCCTCCTCTCTCCTTAGCAGAAGAGAGCTGCCCCCACCCAGCCACCCCAGGCAGCCCGGAACTGAGCGGGGCCCAAGAAGTGCCCCATCCCAAAGCCCGATGAAAGTTGAGCTCCAACCCCTGCCTGTGACACAGAGTTGCTACCTGATGCAGGGGAAGTCGCTTACACCAGACTTTCCACAGTAGTTTATTCATTTGCAGATGCCTTGTTTCTTAAATGCTTGGAAAACAATTATGGTGGGAACTCTACTTAAATAATTATTTACAGATCACTGTTAAAATGAAAAAAATCCACTGTTGTTTCCAAAGTGGTCTGCCCTGCATCTGCTTCTCTTTTGTGCTTTCTGCTCCATCACTCATGTCACTAGCAGATGTGCGTATTAAATTTGTGTGGGAGACCACAAACAACACCAGGCTCACGGGAGGGCAGAAAACTAACAAATTAGTGTACTGAGTTGAAAAAATGTGGGAAATAATTCAGTTAGGAGGACCGCAAAGGTCTACATTTAAGTAAGAGTAATTGATTACAAAATTACAAAATGTGACCTGGCAGAAAAGGAGCTGGGGCTATAGTGTACCCTAAGTTATTAACGAGCAATAACATTGACGCTGTTGTGAAGAAATACAAGGATTACACGTGGGACATACAAGCAGCAAAGTAACACATAAGAGGCACAGAGAAATTTTTCTGCCTTAGTCAGCACCCCCGAGGCCTCCGCTGGTGTTTCATGTCCCATTCTGGGCAGTGTTCCCCAAAGAGAGGTGGGAGGCAGTGAGGGCTCCAGGGGCCAGCAGCAGATATTCAACGTCTTCAAAGAGCAAAGGAATGTACAGTTCATCATGTACCCTGTGGACAAAGCAAGGAAAGATGGACTAGTTATAGTACAGAGGGTTTAGTCTAAACACCAGTCTAACAACAAGCATAATTAGGCACTGGAAGAGAGCTGCCCTAGAAGACAGTATAATCTGTTTTTAGGTATTGTGAAGAACAGGTTAGACGGGAACAATTTAGATATAAGGATACCCAGGGAAGACTGATATAGCTGACCTTTTCTTAGGGCAGGAAGATGGACTAGATGGCCTACAGAGGATGCTGTGAGACTTATTTTTTCTCTTTGTATGATCTGAGATCTTGAAGCTTTATTTTCAGTTGTGTTCAAGACTCCCAAGTGTGAACACAGTCAATAGTAACTGCCTTTTTATGTATTAAGACTTGTTTAAGACTAAATGACAAGGACAGATCCTAGGTTTCTCAGACTGAGCATCCAAATTTAATGGATGTTTTCGGACTTCAAATGATACATCCCAGTTCCTCAACCCCAATGCAGAGATAATGCTATCCACTTATCTTATTGGCGTGTTGTGAAAATGGATTAATTCAGGCTTATGAAATGTTTACATATTACAATACCACCTATCATTTTATAGGAAAACTGTTAATCATATCTCCGTGACAAATTATCTGTTTCCGAGGTTAGGACCATAGGCTGCAACAAACCAAACAAAACCAAAATACTGACTAGCGCTGTAGGTTATAAGGGCAGCAGCAATGGCTGTGGTTTCACAGTCTGAGTTTGATGTAACACAAACCTCCAAATGATTATTAACTAAACATTATCTGCCCTGTGTACTGAACAAAGTGAGGGCGTGTGAAAGAAACTGCATGCAATACAGATATTAAACAATGTATTGTGCATAGACACAAAAGAGCTGAGTTACAGAGGCATGAATAACCTCTGTTTCTGGGATTTCCCA
The DNA here is from genome assembly GCA_008711295.1 of Anarhynchus alexandrinus. Lineage (NCBI taxonomy): Eukaryota > Metazoa > Chordata > Aves > Charadriiformes > Charadriidae > Anarhynchus > Anarhynchus alexandrinus. Next base: position 3,106,153 of record VUYV01000060.1, read on the forward strand.
ACTTCCACATAACTGCCTTTTGTACTGGTGTGTCTAGGTGCTTTTGTGCATGAAATAAACCGATGTAGTACTCAAACATGGAGAACGCACATATATGATTCACCAAGACAAACCTGTCTTATCATCAGGAAACTCAGCCTAAACAGGAGAAGCTGTTTGCTTCCTTTCCCTGCTCGTTTTAGGGGGCTGTAGGGGGGGCACAACACAAGCTGTTGCTGAGACAGCTGTGAGTTGCTCCCCACCTTCCTCTTTCCCAGAGCGGCGCAGCCCAGGCAGAAACCACGTCTGCGGGGACTCAGGGTGGCCCCTGGCCCGGCAGGCTGTCCAGAGGTCTCTCCTCTCTGAATTCACGGCAACCTACAGCGATCAAACCTCAGTTTGATCCACCGGTCACGTGGAAACAAAGCTGGAGGGATGGAATGATGCAGGAGGTCTCTGAAAGCATTCATGCCAAATCTGAGAGTAAATCACAGCTGTTCTGCTGTGATCACAGCCTGTGCAGCTCCCGCAGGCTGCAGAGCCCATGTGTTGGGTGCAAGCCCATGCGTTGCACCTGGCCAGCTGCAGCCACCATGCAGAGCAACGCAGTGCAGTGTAGCTCCACTACTTTTTTTCCAAGAAACTCCCTCCAAATGCCACTTGCTCCACGACACTCGTTATCTGGGAGGAAGCAGGATCTGACAAAGAAGAGGCTGAGACTTTTATGAGGAAAGTGGCTCTGCTCTTGGCCCTGAGCTCCCAATGCCTCCAAACAGGCATGGGCAGGAGATCAGCTCAGGGGAACACCGTTGCAGCTGTGTCCCCCAGCTCTCACTGCTCTGTTTGCCACCAGCACGGGTGTCACTTGGCAGGGAGGATTTCGGACTTTACTCAGGCCCTCCCTTCTCACTGTCAAATTGAAAACTGGACTGTCAGAGGAGTGTTGCAAAGGCGCTGCACATCTGAGCACTGTCCCCAGAGTATGTGCCCATCCCTGCCCCATCTGTGTCAATGGTGCAAGGGCTGGACTGTTCCAGCTATCCTGTGGTCATAATCCTGAAACATTAAATCTCTTCTATACATAAAATTGGTTGTCCTCCTTAATTTTAACATCATGTATGTCCAAGTTGAAGATGAAATGTTAAACACTTCATATGCCATTCGGAAAATCAAAATCAAATGACTGCCTTAGAAAACATGGCTTTTAAAAATAAAAAATGCTGAGTTATTTACATTCATATTCTCATTCTTGAGTTTCTATGAATGAAGCTCAACTAACTCAGACTTTCAAGTTTTTACAACTGAGAGGGTGGGTTGTGTAGATGTGATAATCATATGACTCCAGGAATTAGGCGCTTTAACATGTTGCCTCTCATTTCAGTGGAATGTGTCCAAGAGTTTGAGAGCTGGCCCAAGTGTATTTGCTTTCAGAATTTGCAAGGGAGCCAAACCCTACAACGATAAATGTGGATATATATGTCTAAATATGTTGTTAGTCACAAAAAACTCTAAACCACAGGGACAGCCACTTAAAAGTCAGATGTCTTGCAGCAAACTGGGGCTTTCTTCAGAAGGGAACAGGTCTGTTTCCCTCTTCGCTGCTGTAGCTGCTCTGCCCCTTGGGTGGGTTGAGGGAGACGAGAAGACATGGTCAGAGAATTGGGAGTAGATGGTGGTGGGTGAAGGCATGTTCACTGAGTACAACTGGAATTTCCCAGCTGTCCAACAGGAGAGGGCAGACATTCACTGCAAAAAGTCAAGGTGCAATTCAGGAGAGTCACCGACAGGGAAGAAGAGACTTTTCTTCGGGCAGTGGGGTGGGTATTGGTCGTTACCTAGGAAAGGGTAAGATTTGGAGAAGGTGGAGCATGAGGGAAGTGTTGGAAGTTCCCTGCCTAGGGGGAGGGAAGTTGAAGGCAGTGCCAAAACTCCTCACCAGCTTTCCCAAAAGTCAATGAGATATTGGTGTGATCTTTCTGTGATGAAGATGGAGAAGGAAAATGGGTCTTTCGCTTTCCCAGAGAAGCCAGGAAGAGACTAGCAAGTTCCTTTACTCTCGTAAAAGTAGCTGCAACTAAGCAGCCACCCTAGTGCTGCTCTGGAGTTTCTGATTACTTTTTGTGGTATGAAGATAACCTTCAGCCGAGCCAGTAACTCCTGACTATTGACTCTACATGTGCAAAAAGCTTTCTTGTGTGCTATGTCCACAGTAGGAAAGTCCTTACCGAGAGCTAAACTCTATGACAGCTAACTACAAAACTGTGTTTTGCCCAAACTTCTTTGACAGGACTTGCTGAATTTAGAAGCTGTATTGGAAGGCTAAAGCGTTGTGTGGACCCTGTTTGCTGTGAACCCAATCTCAGACATCCCCTCCCTGGGGACGTTCCCGCTCAGAGGCAGCGCGGTGGCTCTTCAGGGCACTGTGCATCTCCTGCACAGCACACGCTGTACCACTGACAGTCCCTCGGCCTTTGCCAATTCCTATTTCATCAGCATGAATGAAAACAACTAATGCTTCAGTGATTGGTCTGAACCAGAGAGGTTTAAGCCAAACTGAGCAGCACGGAGCCTGAATCTGAATGAGAAGGGAGGGAGAAGGGTGTCTGCTGAATGGAGTTGCTCATAGGCTGGCAGCCCAAGCCATTGAGAAGCCAAATGAGTGCAGCAGGACTTTTGTAATCTTCAGAGAGGTCCAAGTCCTGATGCTAATGTCTCTTGTTTCACAGAAGTAACTCAGCGAAGCAGCCGCGCCGGGATGGCAGGGATCTTGGTGACGGGTGGCAGCTGCCTCCTCGCAAGGCTGTGTCTGCCCGTGCCAGCAGTGGGAAGGGAGGTGGCGTCAGCCCCCAGGCTGCAGCCCTCAGTGGCTCGGGGAAGTCCTTCCTAAAAATCACGCTGGTAATCTACAAAGAAAGTTACAGGAGAGGGTTTGCTTCTACCCTGGAGATCACTAAATCAGCTTTGCCAGAGGTGATATGTACCTTGGGCTTTTAAAAAAGCAAATAAAACTGCAAACAGCCAAAGAGCAAATGCCAGCTCCTGAACCACAGAGGGCTGCAACCAGCGCCAAGTGCTTTCGGAGGGCGTGTGGCAGGGATCTGCTCTGAGGCCATGGCCCCACCAAGGGTTTCCTCCCTGGGGAGGTCCCCAGGGTCCCACGGGCACACACCCAGCAGATCCATGTCGGATAACAAAGCAGCTACTACCCACACAGGCACAATCTGTCCTCAGGAGCTACCTCAAATGGTGTGAGGGGACAGAGAACTGGTGGCCAAATGGCCTTTGCTCTCTCCTCATAGTGACTAGGAGGAAATCTCTCTTTTCTTTTTTTTTTTTTTTTTAAAGTGGGAAGCAAACAGGTTCCTTCCCGGCCCCTCTGCCAGCAAAGTGCATACCTGCCCCGTGGGGCTGGTGCAGTTGGGGAAGGAAACCTTGCTGGCACCTCCCTGTTGAAGTGCTGCCAGCGTATTATTCCCCCTACCTGTATTTCGAAAGACCGGATTTTGGTGAGTACAGAGACCAGGGCACCGACAGCTTCTGGCAACATACCAGCAAGGAGCTGGGGAAGAGGAAACTTCCCTTTCTGTTCGAGGAGAGAGGTGGAGGCAGTGGCAGCCCTGCTGCCTCCCCACAACAGAGCATGTCCTCCTCCTCCTCCTTCTCCTCCCACCTGCTCTGCAAAAGCCCTGCNGGCATGTCCTCCTCCTCCTCCTCCTCCTCCTCCTCCTCCTCCTCCTCCCACCTGCTCTGCAAAAGCCCTGCTGGGCATCTGCCAGAGGTGGCTACTGACTTTGAGCTACTTTGAGTGCCCAGCTGGAGACTGCAAAAGGGACCTAATTTCCCCTGGACACCTCCAAACACATACTGTCCATTGAAGACCATCTTTGCTACATGTTAAGGAACGCAGAGGAGAGGTATTCTGGGGAACATATGACTTAAGGCTTTCATCCCATCACAGGATGGTACGCTGCTTATTTCTTCGCGCGCACTAGATGAACACGAAATGCTCTGTGCACTGCAGGCTGGTTTTGTTTCCTGCTTGCCTGCAACAATCAGAAAATTTTGATGGACTTTGGAAAGCTTACCCAGACATTTGGTATTAATGAACGCATGTAAAACTGCTTTCAGGTTGCCAACTGTGGTCAAAAACCAGCAAGAAGTCGAAGCACAGCATTAATGACATTTAGTTGTTTATTTTTGCAACAACAAGATTTTCAGGAGAAAACAAAACACTTTCTCAGTGGAAATAATTAAAACCATGAAAATGACTGCATTTCCTGTGTGACTGACATATTCCATGCGGGAGAAAATGTTTCCCAGCAACAAAAAAAAAATACATTTCAGCAGCTCACATTTTTCTTAGCAATGTACATCCCTTTCCTTTATTGGAACAGGCAAAGGGAATTTCAGCTTACATATTTTTAAGAATTCATTACATGAGGAAAGAGCAAAACCCTTTTTTCCACTGAGCAGTGATCTAAAGGGCTTCCATTTTTGGCACCTAGTTTGGAAATTCCTAAAAACCGCCTGATTTCAGGCAGTGGGTGGCATTACTAAAGTGGATGCTGCAGGCCCAGCCCTTGCCATGGGACCGCGCACCGGCAGGCACTGCACCGCATAGGTGACAGTGCACTTATAGTGGAAGCAAAGCCAGAAATCAGGGCCACGCGCTTGCTGTTCCCCCCATCCATCTTTCTAAGACGCTTCCTCTGCGTTCAGGCTCGAGTTCAGCCCCTGCCAGTGAAGTAGCTGGTGGAAATTACACCAGTCACGCAAAGCAGTGTCCTGGATACTAATAAAGACATTTGAAATGTAGCTCTGATATACCTCTTTCTGGTTCATACTGGTTTTTTTCTCCACTGATTCCAGAAAGTTATATCAAAAGCAGGTAAGAAAGAAATCAAGCCCATAAAAAATTCCATTTGAGCAGAGAAATTGGCTTGCCGTTTCCCACAAGATGATCAACTGGATAAAATTGGAGGCATTTTTACTGGACTTCCTGGCTTTCATTCATCACTGCCTCCTGATTCTATTTCAGGTAGACAACTTTCTTTCAAATGTATGGGGCTGCTGTTTTCTATGGTTTTGTAAAAAAAGGTACGTGTGAAATATCTGAAGCAAACAGGAAAGAACAGTGTGTGATGGCAAACCACACACATTATTCAGTTAATACTACACGTGGCCCTTCAGGTTACCCAGAAGCTAGAAAATCTTTCCTTTTATTTGATGGAAAGGCTATACTGCCATAAAAGTAAAAATCTGAAGTAAAATTCATGTTGTATCACGTCTTCTGAGATCAATTCTTTCTGTATTGTACTTTCCAACCTCCCGTTCTCAACTTCAGTTTGATTTTCAAAACATAAAGTTGCTGAGCCTGGCCACATTCTGTTTTTAAAGAGTACTTTTTAAGAAGATGCTAACAGAAGAGCAGCAGGAATAAATAGTTGTGCAGTGAGTCAGTAGGTGTTTTTCAGGCCCTGGAGGGAGTCGTGAAGTGCGAAGAGCTCTGGACTGTATCTATTATTTGTTCTATCAAAAGAGGTCAAGAACTTTTCTAAAAGACTTTTTTATAGTCGGAGAAAAATACATTGGTATAAATCAGTGCCTCTCAAAGAGTAAGAACAAAATGCAAAGAGAATGACTTAGTAAGAAACCACAGAACTCAGAACGAAGAAACTTGTGTTCTCATTTCTGTCACGTACTTGCTATATGACATCAGGCTATATTATTTATTTACTTACTTAGTATTATCCATTTATTGATGTATTTACAGTTTATTCATTTGCAAAATGTCACAAATGGCATAGCTTAAATATTGCATTCATTACATTTATCTTACATTTATAAAAAGCATCTTTGCAAAGCTGACTCCTAAATTACAATTCATTTGCTGCACAACAGTAACAACAATTACCTTCTCTGTATTCACAGTTCCTCAAGGATGGATCATTTCACTTTCTTGAGACAGTGCTCTCTGTCTTTTTTATCCAGTTTTCATGGCTCTGTGACTGGAATTTTGGCACATTTTCCCCCTTGTGTGTGGGTGTCAACGTGTCAACACTAACGGGAAAGGCTACTTGTGCTTTTTTAGATCGGTACTTTTTTTCTGGAATAAATGGTACATTTTTCTTTGGGGTTTTGCTCCATTTCTTTCTTTTCTCTCCATGTCTTTTTCCTTCTCTCATCCTCCCAGTCTTCCTCACATTGTCCTGTGCTGGCTGTCTGATGAACCTCTTCTGCAAACAGTGAACTATTAGTTCTAAGAGTAAAGCTCAGCGATCACAGGTGCAGGCAACGTAACTTCAGCTGGTACATCAAGAAAATCCTCTCCACAGTTTTGCTGCAAAGCTTTATTTCCATATTTCAGAAGAAATTAATTGGGAGAGTTCCACCATCTTCTTTCTGAGAGTCACAAAATCTACAGGGAAATAAGATGACCTTCTTTACTCCAACTCTGGTAAAAGTGACCTATGAAAACGGATTCAGAAAGCTCTTCAGCTCTTGATTCATTCGTATTGGCTTAATGCCAACTTCCCTGTCTCTCCACAGTCCCAAATTTGAGTTATTAGATCGCTGGTAACACAGACAAATATAAATCAGGACCAGAGAATTTAGGAGAAATGCCCACCCCAGCCTCACAGATTTTCCAGGCAGATTGTTCAGCAATTTTAATATGAATATCTTATCTTATCTGCTTTTTCCAGCCTAATCAGGCATCTAATTAGAAACTGTTTGGTCAGTTTTGAAAGCAAGGAATTGAAAAAAATATCAGAAAAGATGATTTCTTGCCAACTGCACTTGGACAAAACAAACAAAAAAAACCCAGGGGACTCTCATGACGGTGTTACGCTCATACCCCTGGCTTGTCTCCTGACCCTCTCCTGCTTTTGGCTTTTTTCTCTTTTCCATTCTTCTTTCTCCTGAGGCGCGTGACCCTCTGCCCGGCCTCAAACGGCGCAGTTGTGGAGCCGGGGCTCCTCCTCTTCGCAGCGTCAATAAGTTGTTTGCCTATCCTGGCGTTTGGGATTTTTTTGCTTTCTGGAACATCTCTTCCCATCCTCCCCCCTGGGGTTTCAGCGGGACTCCCTTCCCAGGCGGCAGGGAGAGGGGCAGAGCGGGTGCAATCCTTTCCCACCCCGCAAACCCTCCGGCAGCCCCCCTGCCCCTGCTCGGACTGACACCTCTCGCTCTCGGGCGCACGGCGCCGGCCAAGCGGTTGTTGTAACAGCACACACAGGCAAGGCAGCCATGGGAGAACAGAGAACTGAAAAATAGTGAAGCACATTCCCTTTTTTCCTTCCTTATCCCATTCGCGTCTGTTGTACTTGAGTTTTGCTTGTTTGCTTACTTGTTTATTTCTGCTGGGAAACAGATACGGGGCCCTGGGACGAGGACCCCGTGGCCACCAGCAAGTGTTTCACAGTCGCTGCGTTTCACGAGATCCCTTTACGACCGCCTTGGCTGCAGAACCAGCACAGGCTGTTTGCTTTCCTTCCCTCTGTTTGCTTTCATTGGCTGGAACCAGCCTTTTTCCAGTTCCTTCCTTTTCTGGGATGCCAGTTAGCGCCAGTTAACACCAATAACATCAATGCCTCAGCTTTTCACCCACGGTTGTGAAAAGAGATTCTCGCACCTGCTGAGCTGTGGCTTTTCAGTATCATCTGGCTACCGATGATGCCACAAAACATCCCTCATACCGATGCTGTGCTGAGCAACCAGTCTCAGGATAAAATATTTCACGTTTTTATTTGTGGGGAAATTTTTCCCCAAGACCTTATGTAAAGAAATATTTATCACCCTGATGCAGTGTTTTTGGCATGGGGTGTAACTTTGGGAGCAGGTTGAAGCCCAGGAAGCTCCCCGGTTCCTCTGCAGACCCACAGCTCAGCATGGCAAGGGTGTACTGCCCTCTGGGTAGCCCAAACACAAGTCCTCAGAATAACAACTTCTTCCTTAATTTTTTGTCTGGCCATTATGGTTTGTGCTGTGTACTGGCTGCTTTACCATCTGTGAAAGCTGGGTACCTCCTGAGGTCACAACAGGGGGCAAAGTTAAGCCATTGCTGCGTTGCAGCTGGCATAGATACCGTGAAATAAAGGCAGAACCAGGGAGGGAAAATGGGTTGTTCAGCCTTTATTTTCAGAAGATTGCTCTGCTGGATTTCTGAGTAAACAAGTAGGTAAACATTTAAAAAATCGGTCTAGGCTCTGGCTTCTGAGGGGAATGTAGGTAGCACTGAACTCCAGGTTTAAACACAGTTAAAAGAAACCCTACTGTTTGTCTAAAATATCTCTTTTTTCCTATTTAAAAAAAAAATAATTAAATTCACTGGTGTATTCCCTTAACATTCATCACTTAAAATTTGTTTGTCATCGGATTTGGGAACTTGATGAAAAGCAGCCTTTTCTTTTTTATTACTTGCTCCTGAGGGTAGTATGCTGCTTGTTCAGGGAAATGTGCAATTCCTGACAAGCTTTTAAGTTCTCCCAAAGTATATAGGTGCCAGCAGCTACACATGATCAGTATATTTAGTTGAAGGACTACATTTAGAATGAAGGTTTTGAACATAAAGGGCTGCAGTTGCATTACACCTCTCACTTCTGTCAAAATTGGCAATATCCTGTAGCTGATGAGTCCGATTCAGCTCGCAGCTGAAGAAGGACACTCTACAGATGTGACAGAAGTGGAGATGCCTGCCCAGGCTGCCTTCATAGAGATCTGCAGCATCAGTTTTGGGTGGAACCGGGGTAATGAGGGGACAAAGACAGGCTGCAAAAGTTCTTCACAAACGCAAGAAGGAGCAATGGATACTTCCACTCCCAACCAATGTTGTGCTGCAAGCTTGTCTCCATAATTTCACACAGCAGTCCCTATTTCAGCAAAGCAGCCTCCTATCAGCTGGATGGCAAAAGCCAACGGTAAAATAAAGTAGACAACTTTTGCATACCTGATTAGCTAAGGATGGGACAGTTTTTCTACTTGAAAGCTTCTGTAACTCCACATGTACAAACTTAAAAATTGAGAATATCTAAATAACCCTGGTGCAAAGAGAACACGAGATGGGGAAAGCCCATCATCTGTTCAGGCTGTTCAAGATGCCTCACTTCCCACTGGGCATTCCCCCTTAAAAACACCCCTCCTTTCTGCCAAACCTCACCAAAAGCCCAGAGAGCCTCTCATCAATTCTCTTTGAAGCTGAACCTGCCTGCCCTTCAACTGAAAGCTGAACTGAACTCTCTTTTTCTCTTGGCTCCTCGGCAGGCAGTGGGGTCACTGCCCTGGGGCCGGCACTCTGCAGGCAGCAGCTCTGAGTGGGAGGAGAGAACCCCAGAGCATCCTCCAGGGTCACACCTCTGGGAGCACGGCTTTGCTGCCTGGTGAGCTGCCATGGGTATCTCCGACTTCTCCAGGACCATTAGGTGTAAAGGCATTTTCAAGGTGGGAACAAGTGCATAGCTATGGAGCTAGCTGAGTTTCCAGGAAGCAGGCACCTGAGCAGAGCTGTGGGTTATATGAGGTGTGGGTCGTTAAAGGAGATCGGTTACACACCGCATTATAACAGAGGAATCTTCTCACAGCTGAGTTTAATCTTTAAAAAATTTACTCTCCTTCCCCAGCCTGAGCAGCCTCTCCTTTTTTCCCAAAACATCAGGATAATTTCTTTAAAAGTTGACTTTACTTTTTGCACGTACCCCATGAGGAAACACCACCTCTCTGGCTGTGGCAAGAAATTGTTAACAGCCCTGATAGCGTCCCGTACCACCTGACAGGTGGACATTTTACATGGAAAATATGTTACACATGAGAGCAGAGCTAGGCTGACTCATTTATCTCCACACCAAAGGCACTGCCAAAACCAAACTCCCTGCTGGAACCGGTGCCCCTGTGGCATCCTTGGTGCTCCCAGCTTCTGAAGCTGACAGCGACGCAGCTGTCAGATAGGGCAGTGACAGTGTCTTTTGTCAAATTTTCTTGTTAAGCAAACACTGATCAAGGGTGTGTCATGCCTGCTCTACTTAAGGAAAAACTGTTTAGGAATTCTCCTTCCTGGAAATAACGTAAAAGCTACCAACTTTTCACCTCTGCCTCCCCTCTCCCGCTATCTGCAGCCATTAGTGTATTAAAACAAAAACAACCAAGACAAAACATCAAGTAATGACACAGAGAAAGAGCACAAACGAAGCCTGCAGCGCTGCCAAATTATACACAGCGATTCCCACTGGGGATAGTTTGGGCAACTTGCTTTGCTGAGGCCGGTGCGTATGCTGAGAGCACCCGCAGGCTCCCGCACCAGGACCAGGACCAGGACCAGGATGGGGCAGGCAGCCCCTGTAGGTAGCCCCACTGCGGTCCAGCCTCTGACCGCTGCTCCCACTGAAGCTAGTAGTGACGGAGTGACTCCTAGCAGCTCTCAAAACCAAGCCTTTGACTCAATATAACTGCTACAGTCTCAGTTTTCCCACAAGTAATTGTCACGGGAGAGAGGGTGGCTTCCCTTTCATTTCCTCGTAAAACAGCACGTGCATCTCTGCCCTGAAAAATCCTGACTCCTACTGTCGCAGACTGCAAGGGGCTGCCATGGCTTTTTTTCTCCTCTGCTATTTCTCACCACAACTTGCTCATAATTTATGAGAACGAAGCGATACCGGCTGTGTGCGCTCGGTGCCCTAACTTCAGCTGCCACAACTGACGCTTCAAATCCTCGCCTTCTCAGTTAAAAACCTGTGCGTACGAACACCCGAGAGGAGAGAGCGCCGGGAAGAGAGAGACCCTTTAAGCTAATGGGTGAGGAATGTGCATCGAGCTGCGCGTGGACGGCTGATGTCTCCAACTATTTGTTAAAAGGCAAAAGCAATACTTCCGACAGACGGCCCTCCCCTCGCCTGCAATAGGCTCCCAAGAATAGCAACAGCCTGTGTCACCGCAAAGGGCAAAGCCTTCTGAAATAGCAACAAAGTTGTTCACGAACCACTTTGTGGTTTGCATTTGGTTTCAGCCGGCTCCGGCAACTTGTTGCCATGAGGAAAACAACCTGCGCCCTCCTCGCCGGCCGGGGAAGGACCGCTGCCCTCTGAAGCGCTCCCGCCCCAAGGTGCAAAGAGGGCGGCGATGGTACCTGGTCAGAGCACGGAGGACCTCGGCCAGCCGAGCCGGCCCACGAGAGCAGGGGAGGACGAGGAGAACAGCCGCCGCAGCAGCCGCCGCCACCTCCGCAAGCTCCCGGCTGCAGCAGGTAAAGCGGCGGGAGCCGAACGTGCCCGCTGCCAGCAGCAGCACAGGCACTGCTGGGGGATGGGGAGGGGGGGGGGTGGAAACAGCCCCGCGAAGCCACAGGGCTCCCGGGGCACGCTGCCTCCGTTTCCGACAGCCCCAGGGGGGAAAACTATGGGTAAGGAAGGGAAACGCCAGCTCGAGTTTTGAATGAAGGTTTACTTCAGGGATACTTTTCCCAAAAGGCCTCGGTCCTACTGTCTGCTGTGTAAATCCCTTCCCTTTATGAAGATCAGTCACCTGCAAAATCGGGAGAACCCGCTGCCGTCTAAGATAACAGCGGTGCTCCAGTCCTCGCACGCTCGGGAGCGATTCAGCCCTTTTCAGCGCAGCGGCGGGAGGTCAGGCAAGCGCTGCACCTGCTCCTGCGGGGGGAAAGCACGGGGTGGGGGGGACGGGGACTTCCTCCTGTCATTTCTCTCCTAGCGCTTCATGAAGAAACAGGGTTTCTGTGCTGACGCCCTGAATAAATCAGCTGCATGATGTGTTCGGCAAGGATATTTGAGTGCTGAAGCTGATTTTCATAGCACCTCACCTTTGCCATCCTACCCAGGCAGTTTTTCTAAGTTACAGCATGGGTTTGCATCTTGAGTCTCTTTCACTGATTGTAAGACCAAGGGGAACATGACCCACGATTGTGACATTTCTCGCCCACACGGCAGCTTTACCCAAACAGGAAAGCACGACCGTGAGCCAGAAATGAGGATGTCCCGAGCAGCTTTTGTTCGCTTAGAAATGAATGAACTGACTAACCCACGGACGTTCAGATACCGCGGGCACAAATGCTTTGTTGGAGTGTAAGAGTGATCAGTCCAGCAACATCTGCTGATACCTGGAAGCAGAGGAAGCAGAGGTTAATCAAGAACAGAAAGCCAGTCGGTGCGCAGACATATTTAACATTACCTTAGGGTATGGGGGGAGCGATGCAGATGGTTATAGGATAGCGTTACCATAGGATAGCGTTACCAAAGGCAAGCACGGCAGTTACAATAAACAGGCGGCGAAGTTAGTGCAGCACAAGGGCTGCGGTGAGAAGAGTACATGCAAATTACACACTTGGCCTTACCCTCAGAAACTAAAGCAGCAACCTGAGGAATTTATAATTACCTAGCGAGGAATTTGTAATTACCTAGCTAGGAATTAAAAGAACTTGTTGATTCTTACTGGAAAACAACAAAACAAAACCTGAATCCCATTTAATGTAACGAAGGGCCAGGCTGCCTGTTGACATAATGAAAATACACGGCAGAGCACTTAGAGAGATGGAGAGATGGCCAGGGTGGGTCTGTCCAGGATCTGCATTCCCTGTCTTTCCATCAGTGCCAGCAGGCTTTTGTTCACGAAATTCGAATATTACTCGCACAATATATTCATCGGGCTTACGCTGTACAAAGTATGCAATGCTTCCCACCATGGCAGGAATGCAGATCTGTGAAAATGTGTGATACATTAGCTTCCTTCTGCCTTCTTTTTTAGTTCAATTTACAAAAGATTTGTTTTGGGTTTGCCTTTCACACTTGGGTACGAGGAGTCACATTTGTCAAATGGCCACGATCCCACATGGCCCTGACACTATTTCTGTGTGAATTTAATATTTTCTGAGATTTTCCAGCTCTGCTTGCAACATAACTTTGTCCCGAAGCCACCATTTGCTTCATCCTGTAGGGTCCTTTTGGGTAACCATTTTAGATCCCATGCCAGACTTCTAGACGGACAGTTAAATCAGATGTAGCCCTGCTAATAGGAGAAATGCACATCTTGAGCGGCTACTGGATCTGAAGAAACCTCAGGCATTAGAATAGATCAACAGGGTAACATATATCTCTTTACACCAGGCAACTGGATGAGACAGAAAAGATGACTGTGACAGTGCAGCAAAGATCATGATGGCATAAAAATGGGTAATCACCTTTTACAAGAAGCGAAACCACGATTTAATTATCTAGCAATTCCCAACACATGCCATTAAATATTTATCCTACAAACCCATGTGATCCACATGCTATACAATTTAGCAAAGGGCTCCTCTAAAGACAAATTTGGGGACTTTTAAACACTATTTGCTTGTAAAGGCAAACTTTTTGTATGTAAGACAGCACTCGGAGAAGAAATATGTTGTTAACAGTAACTTAATATTTTCAGATAGAGATGATGTAGTTTTAAGATTTATCATGGGTAAAAGTAGATGCCTTGTTCTATTGAAAAAGGGAGATTCCATGCTGTGGATTCATACCTATGCAATGCACTCAAGTCATCATGATTTTCTAGCCTGTGTTTATTAACCAAGGGTTGACAGAGCTTGATTTCATCTTCCAAATGTCTAAATAGATCAAAGAATCCCCAAGGATTTAAAGAACATATATTTGACCTTCCAGTAAAATACATTCCTTCCCTCCCAAATTGAGACATTTCTCACCTCAGATTAAATCAAAGTCAACAGAAGAAAGCACCGTGTTGGAAGAGACTTGCGAGCCCCCTCCTGTCAAAATAGATGTATTTGCACAGGTCATAGAAAGAAGTAATCTCTCCCCCCCCGCCTCCCCCATCCAACTAGTTTTCTGTACGCACACTGCATGTTCTCTTGGGAGAACAGAAAGAAAAACTACATCACAAAAATCTCAGTGTCTGGACTAATGTGGAGCGTGGTACTGCCAAGGTGAGCTGGAAAGGGCTCCCAGGTGCCTTCCCCATAGCGCTGCTGCACACGAAGCAGGGGAAGAGTGGTGTTTCCCAGCTTGGACTGCTTGCAGATCTTCCCTGGCACAGATCATTTATCCATAATGCCAATAAAATACACGCACAGACCAAATATTTTTCCTTTGGAAGGACTGTATTTTCCCAAGTATGTGCTTGAAAATAAGTAAAGGGGCACACCCTTACTACTTGGCCCCATCCAGTCTCATCAGCAGTACACTGTGCTATACTACAACTGCGCTTGGTCTCCTTTTCAGGAACCAAGCATAAACATTTCCAGCAAATGTTCTTAAATACAAGTTTGTTTGCCAAGCAGTGCTGCTTTTGACCTGAGTAACCGTTGTGAGAAACCATTTTGTTTACATGGGGAAACTAGAGAATAGACTTTCCAATCACTTGTCACATACCAGCCACACACTCATTAGCCATGGTGTTTGTTGCAGGCTGAAGGAGAAATTTCTCTGGAAGCCATCATTAAAATATTTTATTCCCTGGGCTGCACACTGCCATGTATTTTGCAGTCATCTCATAAAAATAAAAGGAATATACATTTTAAGAAGCTTTCTTTAAAAAAAGGAATGCCTAAGAACTGCCAGCAACATCACTAAAACTGAAACTTAAAAGGATTGTGAGTACAACTACTGCTTTATCTGGAAATGTTAAAGCAAAACATATGCTGAAGTCAGAGGGAATTTTATCTGGAGGAAGACCATGAAGGAAACAGAACAGAGATTTTGGGGTTTAACTCAGCGGGCAGTTCTGAACAGGCAAGTCTAGGTACACCAGTTACAACAAAACTCCATAGTGATATAAGGATGTTTCTCAGCAGAAATGTGCCCGTGAGGGACAAGAGACCCTGAGTTAACTGCTGAGTTTGCTGCTGCTAATGCAGAAAGATAATGCGTCTCCCTCTGCATCGCATCAGAATCTGCTTTTAATTCAGGGGTCTGCTTTAGTTACAGCCCTCCACTGTTTCTATCCAACTGTGGGTGTGCGTCACTGGACACATGAACAAGGATGCCAGTTGACCCAGCAAAAACAAACCAAAGAAACATTAAGACATTGGTCAAGCTGCTGTACTTGGAGAAGCAAGAAATATATGGGCTTGAGTGCTTCCCTAGCAACTTCCCAGGTGTGCAAGCTCTACACCCAGCTTGTACACCCTCTGGGATTAAAAAGAAATAATCACCTCAGTTGCTCTGACCTGAGGACCACAGGCTGAGGAGACCACAGTCTGAATTGTAAAGAACAGTGCTGATGGCGGACTCCATCAAGCTAATTGACTTGGCATTGTCATTTTGAATCAGAAACTGGAACCACACAAAACTGACAGACACACATTTAAAGAATTAAAAGCTGTGCAGGACACAGACCTCAAAGTATCAATAAGAGACACTGCCCACGCTGCTGTGTTTCTGCTGGAGAATCTTAAACTCGGTTTTTGTCCCTCTGCTACTTAACATTTTTTCTCAATTGCCTGGAAGAAGATAATAACAGATTATTTGCTGGTGATAAAGGTGATGGGTGACTAGTAAATGGTGTATGTCACTGGCTGAATGCAATTTGGATGGCTTGGCCTGCTGACTGCGAGTGAATGTGCTGTCTGGGGTTCCTCTCTGCTAACTTTAGACATCTGCATCTGAGCAAGCGGCACAGATTCCTTTTATAGGCAGTGGAGAGAAATAGGCATCTGACCTACTTCAGACATCTACAAGTGCCTATTTTTTGCAAGTGGTTACAGAAGAAAACTAGAGATGATGTAGATCTCTCACAGTTGGGTAAGTTGAACCCATCTTATGTGTTTTAATACAGGCAAATGTAAAGTGATTTGCGTTCATAGCTAGGATGCAAGAAGGCAGGCCATATTTAAAGGAAAGGCAGTGCCTTGAAAAGAACACAGTCAGAAAAGAAGTTGGTTGTCCTGGAGGATAACCAGCAGAAGATGAGCTACTGTACATGGCTGTGACAATCCTTAGATGAGTAGAGGGTGAAATGTCCACCAGGAGCGGGATAATTATCTGAAGTTCCTACCTGGCTCTGTGCAGCCACTGCAGGAGCACTGGGTCTGGCTCACAAGTTACTGAAGAAGTTGATAATCTGGCTAGAGTTCAGAGAACAGGGCTTTGAATACTTAACGGACCAGTAAACTTGTAAAGCCTCACAAGCTAAGTAGCTTATCAAGGAAAGGTCTGTGGGATGACTTGATGACAGGGTATAATTTTGTACGTAGTGAACACAGCTAAGTGCAGGCAAATGGAGAATGGGATCTGATGGTTGGAAACTGAAGTTGCAGAAATTAAGTCTAGAAACAATTTACAGGTAATTCACAGTGAAAGCAATTAACCATTGGGGCAACTTATGACTTAAAGTCATTGGCTTTCAACCACTAGCAATTTTTAAATAAAAGCTGAATATTTTAGTTCAAATAAAATGTCATTTATAGGTGTCTGAAGAGTTATGTTGGGTTGTTCATGAGTGTCAGACTGATTCACTTATACATTAAACCAAAATCTTAGGTTAAATCTACGTGTCTCAATGACGTAAAATACAAAGATATCCAAGAAAGCACAAACATCAGCACTGAGCAGTAGTTTGGGCAAAGCACTGTGCTCAAATTAGCAGTGTAGCTTCTGATACCCAAACTCATTCATTCAGTACAACACTGTGTTAATACCAGCCCTGATTTCCAGCCAGGATTCCTTGGAAGAGTCTATTTTCCAGATCTAGTAATATACAGCAAGCAGACAAGTCAAAAGTGTAAAGGGGAGGGAGAAATTAGGTTTTGCAGTGGTGAAATCTATGTTGGATGCATACATTGAAGGATGGAGAACATGTAGCACAAAGCAGCTTAACTGGAGTCAGTAGTACTTTCACTGAAGTACTGTTGAGTGTGTGAAGGAAATACAGCAGGACCTTACCCTAACCCATGCACTAACCTCTGGTTAAAATAAGTGCAATGAGCTCAGATACTGCAGACATAAAAGAAGAAAAAACTTCAGACATAATACAGACATGGACAATGATAATATAGAAAAGAAGATTGTTCCATCACCGGAGCATTTTGCAAATTTTTTTCTGACATTTCCTTCAAGCTGTCCCACCTCCATCACAATAAATCTACCACCCACCTCTACCTTCTGAAAGACTTCTCACAATACTCCGATTTCCCTCATGCCCTTATGGCCCATCTTAACAAAACCATGTGGTTTTCGCCCATCTCTTGTCTATCTCTGGTTTGGCAGCCACCTGAGCCCAGAGGCAGAGTAGGCTGAAGCGTGTTGGGTGCACTCAATAGCTCGGGGCTGCTGCCTCTTGGCTTCTGCTTGGCTCAAAGGGAGCAAAGCCAGAGCCAGGTAGGAGAACTAATAGGTGATACTTATCTTAATAGACTTAATGGGCTTACACATCTCCCCTGACCCTGGAGGAACAGCTCATATTCACACAGCTATACTCTGCTACCCTCCTGTGGAGTGGCTACAGGGCGTGATGGTGGGCTCATGATGGGAATTGTTAGGAAAGCGCGAGGTGGCATGGGGCACAACCATGCCAGGGACCATGCCAGCAATTTAGTAGGATACGTGGCCACGTGCCAGGGTCCGGGTCTGGGCTCTGGCACTGTTTATTTTAGTAGTGCAGACGTACTGCTAGGGCTGCCCTCCTCCTCTCATTTCACAATTTGCTTTAGAAATGTAATATCCTCTGTCAAATGGGAACGATCCTCACCAATGTGCTTAAATGTTACTGGCATGGAACTGCAGGCAGTCAGCGTGATCAAAGAGCCTTAATGCCTTAGAAAAATAAGCTAAAAATAAACAAAGTCTATGTATCATTTTCAATTAGAGCATATACCACTTTCTAGCCAAGCTGCAAAGTACTTGTTCCAGGAGAATTAACTGAAATACGGACTCTGTCATGCTGCAAAAGCTACCTCTCCTCAGACACGTCCTATCTCTCCAACTAACCGGAAAATCAGAAGTCAATTTACTCTTTTCCTAGTTGTGTCGCAGCCAACATCATGATGAGAGGAAAATCATGCTGGGAGAAAGAACAAGACCAACAATAACAAACTGATGTATTCGTCAAGGTTTAGGGTGCAAAAGGCTTCACAGTTAGTGGAATATGATCAGCTAAATCTATCTTGTAACAATAAACAATGAGTCGCAGTTGTATAAAATGAGTTTGTTTTAAAGTGGATGTTCAAAGGCATGTAATCTGCATTTGGTTTATGATTTCACCATCTGGTTTTTATTCCTGACGTTGTGGCTGTCATAAACTATGCAAAATATTTGATCCTGATATTCCGAAGAATCTGAGATTAGTGATGAGCAAAGCCCGGAAAGTCCATGAATTTGTACCTCAAAGATTGGTTTCCCTAGAATATCCCAGCTATCTGGATCAGCCTGGTGCTCAGTGGATAAGTTTCCATTTGGCAAAATATAAACACTGGTACCAGCAGCCTTCATGGCATCCTTAGGTGAAGCAAAGGAATTAGTAAGTGGTAAGGGAAAACTTAAATTGTTACTTATTCAAGTAAAGGTTGAAGCAATTCAGCTGGAAAATTACTGCTTTCCTTGCCCATGGTACTCTAGTTGGGCTGACAAGACTTCCTCAATTCAGTGCAGGAAAAACGCTGAGAACATCTCAGTGGAAGAGGTTTGGGAGGTGTCCATGCCTATGGCAGGGGGGTTGGAACTCAATGATCTTCAAGGTCCCTTCCAACCTAAACCATTCTATGATGATTCTATGATCTCAAGGCAAAAATTGCTTTCTTACCGAAAGGTTGCATTGTCAGTGTTGCCTTTTACAACAATATTCTGAGGCAGAAGGTTTGATTATTTAGGGACTGATCAAAACCTTATTGAACTTATTGACCTTATTGATCAGGAAGATAAGGAACCCCAAAGCGATAAAGTTAAAGAGGCTTTTATATGAATTAAAAATATTTTATTTTTTTTTTCTTTTAAAAGATAGTCTTTTATGTCACCCCTGCTGCTCTGTTTCTATGCACCTAACTGCTTTGCCTAAAAGTTACGAAAAGATATTTTGGACTGGTGTATCAAATAAAGTTATTATTAGTTGTCAGAATGTTGCAGAAGTCACACTTTCAAGTTTTTGTGTTTTTTCTCTTATTTCAGGCTGTGGAACATTTACTTTTCTATCTTCCGCCATTGCTGCTGTAAGTGGACTTCTGATGGGTTATGAGTTGGGCCTTATCTCTGGAGCTCTTCTTCAGATGAGCAGCATATTAGCACTTTCTTGCAAAGAGCAGGAAATCGTTGTAAGTTCCCTGCTTTTTGGGGCCTTATTTGCATCCCTTACTGGTGGATTCCTGATAGACCGATTTGGAAGGAGACTTGCTATTATTATTGCATCTTCTTTACTTGTGTTGGGGAGTCTGATTTTACTGCCCTATGAATCATATGGGGTGCTTATTGTGGGACGGATTGCCATAGGCATTTCCATATCATTATCATCAATTGCAACGTGTGTGTACATTGCTGAGATCGCCCCACAGCACAGAAGAGGTCTCCTCGTATCATTAAATGAACTCATGATTGTGATAGGCATTCTCTTTGCCTATATTTCAAATTATGCATTTGCCAGCATATCTCATGGCTGGAAGTACATGTTTGGCCTCGTGATTCCATTAGGTGCTTTGCAGGCTATTGCCATGTATTTCCTTCCTCCAAGTCCTCGGTTTCTTGTAATGAAAAATAATGATGAAGCTGCAAGAAAAGTACTGGAGAGGCTACGGGAAACATCAGATGCTACGAAAGAACTTACTGTGATCAAGTCTTCCCTGAAGGATGAGCATCAGTATAGTTTCTTGGACCTGTTTCGTTCAAAAAACAACATGAGAGCCCGAATGTTGGTAGGACTCACTCTAGTCTTTTTTGTGCAAACAACTGGGCAACCCAACATTTTATTTTACGCATCCACTGTTTTGAAGTCAGTTGGGTTCCAGAGCAACGAAGCTGCCAGCTTGGCTTCTACTGGAGTTGGAGTGGTTAAAGTGGTTAGCACAGTCCCAGCCACAGTTTTTGTGGATCAAGTTGGAAGTAAAACTTTTCTGTGTATTGGGTCTTCTGTTATGGCAGTATCGTTGGTCACTATGGGCCTAGTGAACCGTAACATACATGTGAATATAACCAATGTCTGTAGAAGCCAGTCTCCAGAGGATTTCTTTCTTCAGAGACCGGGAAACCTCACTGGTGTCACCAATGGGAGTCTCAAGGACCTCTTTGCTAGCATGGCTTCACCAGAAAGATTGTCATTTGACGCACAGAGAAGCCCAGATGTTGCCAGGACAGGAGAACTGAACAGGACTGGCCTGGCAGGAGGCAAAAGCACGACAGGGTCTCACATGGAAAGTGAGGAGGTTCCTGTTGTCCTGAAATGGCTCTCACTGGCCAGCCTGCTTGTTTATGTTGCTGCATTTTCCATAGGTCTTGGACCAAGTAAGTGTTTCATTTTTCTAACTCTTTGTAATGTTTTACTTACACGTGGGTTAAGTGCTGGGTTGACATGCCCAGCTTGGCACCAGGCAGTTCCCAAGTTGGGCAAAGCAGTGTTTTCTGCTAATACGCGCTGGTATACCATCCTGGTGGGACTGGGGTGTACTTTTTAGGACGAGGTCATGCCTGTTAAGGTCAATGGCCTAATCTCCCTTCAATTCAGTGAAATGTAACTGCTCCTCTTCAGTGAAGTTAAGAACTGCTGTGAGTGAGATTTGTACAGCAAAATTATGGGGCCCCTGGCTATCTTTCCTCTTCCTAGTCTATTGTGTTCTTACGTTGGAAAGTTTAAGATGTAGGCATTTGCTGCTGCTAACTCACAAACCCAAGGTAATTATAGGCTCTGGACCGCTGTATGGTCTGACACCATCAAAGCCATGAAATGCCAACATGCCTGAGTCTCACTGAGGACCTGGCCCCCTGACTATATCGTAGTCTTCATATATAGGAAAGACATTCAAGGTATCATAGTTCATGGGCAAACTGTAGTATCATCGCCACTACCTGTGCTGAACAGCACAAGTGGAGGAACACAAAGATGCGTCGCTGTACAACCGCGGTACTGCTGCAGCTGCCATCACACTTGCATGGTTCCCACTCTCTCCAGAGAATGTCTCCCATTCCCACAGACCAGCAATTAAACATCTCCATTTTGTTTTGTTTTGTTTTGTTTTGTTTTAATAGCACTTGCATATTATTGTACTTCGAAGGGGTTGATTTTTTAAGCCACACTGCAAAACCCATACGCACAGAGTCCGTTATTTATTAACAGATTTTATGTGCTTTTGTGCCCCGGCTCAAACTTGCCTCGCAAACACTCTGTACTCCTGCTGCACTATTATGATAAAAAGCTTGCCACAAGAATACAACTCAACAATTGCACTAACAGCAACTCTCCTGCAGTATTTATTTATTTTAAACATTACTCACTGGGAGAGCAGCGTGAGATAAGCGTTCATTGCCAGGGCAGCGAGCTTGACTGTGTTGTTGCAGCATTATTCCCTCCCTTGCAGACCACCTTGGGGCTGGATTCTGCTTTCGATGACACAGGATCAAAACCAGGGGTGCAGCCCTGAAAAGAAAATGTTACTTCAGCTTTTACTTGGGTGTTTCAAACCCACATTTAATGATCCTCAAGGCAGGGGCGCGTGTTCAGGCTGGGCCTCCTGTTGAAAGCTGCTTTCCTGTTGACCTGGCTGTAAATGGGTTCCTGGTTCCATTTGAGTTGGCCTGATGTGATGTTA
Source organism: Anarhynchus alexandrinus (assembly GCA_008711295.1). Lineage (NCBI taxonomy): Eukaryota > Metazoa > Chordata > Aves > Charadriiformes > Charadriidae > Anarhynchus > Anarhynchus alexandrinus. The sequence continues at coordinate 3,127,856 of VUYV01000060.1, forward strand.
ATGATAACGATGTCTACTTCCTTGAGGGCTACAGAAACCGAGGTGTGTTTGCCAGGCTAATCTGAGAAGTCTTTGAGGCCCGTGCTTGTTTTCTGACCTCTTTCTTGACTAAGAGCACAAATACTCTCAAACAGCAAATGGGAAGGAACAGGCACCGTCTCAGCTCCAGAATACTGAAATCATGTCTGATAAAGCCACGGTGAGGCAATTTAAACTGACAGATGCGTTTGCGTAGCAAGTGAAGGCCAGGTCCAGGTATTGAATACCCGTACTGAAACACAAGTACTTCAAAATGCAGGCAAGTACTTTCAAGACACGTCCATACCTTTAAAAATACAATGTTCAGTTAAAATTGACAATGTATAGAAAATGCAAGGGTCAGAGAATCAAGAGATCTTTGGAATCTGCAAAGGATCTATTGTGGTTAAAAAATCTGGGCTGGGATGTGAGGTTATGATTTGTGTTTCATATGCAGCCTTCAACATCTGCTACTTGGAGTCCAAATCCTTGAGCGCATTTTAAAAGGCTGGCTTTCTTATCCTCAGTGTGCCTTTCTTAGAGTAAAGAAAAAAGAAAAAAAGAGCCCCTCTGCTTATATAAAGTAAACAGTTTTAACATGTTTATGTTATTCATCTCTAAATCTGGCCTGCGATCTGGACCAGACCGTTACCCATTGTCTCCTCCGCAACAGGAGGGAGGCATCGAGGCTGCTCTCGCTGGCAGCTGTGGCCAGGCGATGCCCGGGCACCTGGGGACAGAAGCACCGTAACCTCCGCACCGCTATATTTTCGATGCAAAAATCTCATGCTCCGCACGATGTTCTGCCCGTCCTGCTGCCTAAGGTGAAGGCGGTGCTGGGGATGTGTCTGTAACCTAACAGATCAAACCAGCCTCTTTAGGACAAAAAGCGGAGAGGATCTTGCTCTTTTCCCTCCACCCCACAAGGCCATTTTTGGAACTCATTACGTTCTGTGGGGACAAAGGAGAGTCTATGTAGCACCATTAGGAAAATGGCACAGTATTCATAGGACAGATTACACAACCTGAGCTCTATCATCTTTTTTTTTAATTACTTTGTCCTTTCTTTTTTTCCCTTCCTTTTTCGGGATTTTGGCCAAAGAGCTAGTTACCATCCAGATTTGCATAGCAGACATTTGTAAATGTTGTATTTTTCCATGATTTCTCTTTTGTCTCCAAATTACATGAAGTAGATGGATTTTTTAATGAACTAAACATATGCTAAATATATTTATTGTCATTTATCAAAGCACCCAGGCAGCGCAGTGATGAGCACTCAAAAATAGACAGTAAGAGCTAAAAGCCAGTTTTGCATTATAAAAGGATTCACAGACTATCAAGCATCTGCTTAGTCACTTTTTTGATTCTGGGGTGCTCTGTATTTATATCATGAACCCTTAGGCAAGATAAAAGGAGTATTTCTGCTGCTCTGTTTCAGATTAATTATGTTTGATGAATTGCGATTCAACTGCTTGTTCATACTCAATTTCACACAATTATGAGGATGTTTTGTAGGTGCAACAAATCAGTGTTGCATCACGTCGCAGAACAGCACATGCCGTCTCTCCAGGGGTGTTTGCAGAGGCGTTTCAAGGCAGTTATTAGCTAAGGGGACTTACTTGACGCCCATCTTTGTCTTGAGTTACCTTTGTCTGTATATCAGAAAGGTCAAACGAGGATCAACCGTTCTCACCAGGGAAAGATGGTTACAGAGCCCAAAAGAAACCTCTCTCTGGCTGCTACATGAAGGGCGAAGAGTGCTAGAGGGGCTCTTCATTGTTTTCAGTGCGTGTTTGCAAGGAGAAGCATTTGAGCCTGCTGTATGTGGAGGAGGGGGACAGGAGAAATCTGAGCCTCGCAGAAACACTGCTGTGCCTTGCACAGGGAGCACTGAGTGCTGGCTAATGAGTGCAGCATGGAGGTAGATCACCAATTCATCACCCAAGCTAAAAGCTCAGTGTGACCCTGGAAATTAATTTAACACAAAGGACACACAGAGAAATTCTAGTCAGGGCCACAACCCCGCATGACCACTTACTAAATGTCACAGAGTTAACTGAAATAGTTGCAGAGCGTCCCATTTGCCAGATGCTCTGTTCAAACCCCTTGAGGGGCAAAAAACAGTGGTCCTCTCTTATAAAGAGGTGTCACCTCCTTCACTCATCACTGCTGTGTGGTACAACATGTTGAGATGCAGGAACCAGGAAAGCCAAACTGCTGGGGTATCAGACTTACTTTTGAAAATAAGGCTGTAAATGTGAGACTCTTGGGGTTGGATGGAGCACGTGCCAGTTCTCTTGTTTAATAACTGTAGGGCAGCTCTAGCCTTTCTGAAACAGAGTGGGTGCCCGGAGCCCTGCAGCTTTCCTCATGGACCTGACGAACAGAAATTCAGATTCAGGTGGCAGATGGCACCCGTTACCAAAGATCTGCTTCTCTGCCCTGATCATCTCCTTTTGCACCATTTAGGATCAAAGACTAAATAGGGGCAACTTCCCTCCATATTTTCCTATATATCCCCTGAGTGAGTAGGTCTCACTGGGTGATCTCACCAATAAGTAGACAAAAGAGAGACAGTAGCACCATATACATTAATACAGGGATGCAGTGTGGTCTGGAGGCAGTTCTCGTTATTGAACAAAAATCAGAGGGGCTCCAACAAGTCCTAGGCTGAGAAGCAAGTAGTGCAGACTCAGTCTGGACCCAACAGTACATCTGTTTTCCCAGTCTGAATTTGTTCTAGCAAATAAAAAGCACATGGCCAGTACCTCTTTACACTTATTGTGGGAGTGCAGTTCAAGGGGATCCATGCACATCACAGGGACTTTTTGCTGTGGAGTGAGGAACGCTTTTATTGAGAGGGGGATGTGGAATGTATGCATTTGGACTACATGTATGGCATTGGTGTACCAGGGCAGGTGCCTTGCGCAAAAGAGCTCTTCCTCCTCTGACAGTCCTTTAAACGTGCAAAAGTGTTTAGGCAGTTGGTCAATGAACTTTGGAATAATCTGCTGGTGCAAATCACATCAGCTCTGCTGATGTCACAGCAGTTCATGCTGAACATGCCAATGCAAATCAACAAAAGCACCTACAAGTGGGACTGAGGTGCAGTTTCATGATGTGAATCATTCTCAAAACCATTTAGGTGTATAAAGTCTGAAGGCTTTATGTCTTTGCCAACCTGGGACTGAAGATGTTCTATTACTGCATGTCCCAGAGCAGCCTCCAGCTTTGTACTGCTCTCCAAAGCCAAGGACCAAACTCTCAGAGCTCTTCTCTTGGAGGCCATCACAGCCTCCTCTTCCAGGGGGCTTCTCACAGCTGCAGGGATGCATGGGCCCCAAGCACTCAGAACCCACTTGGCACACACACAGCTGTGGCTACAACACACCCGAGGCAGATCAATGTCTGCAGCTGGAGAAATGTCTTCTGGGTTTCAGGGCTTGGCACAAAAAAATACCACATATACCCATTGACGTAGATATAAAACCTAAAAAATATTTTTAACATATTTGTGGCCAACAAATAAGTGCCTGACCAGGTCTTAGAGGAGGGATTTAGAACTAACTGCAAACCCTGCTTTGCCACATAGCTGTCACAGTCCCATCAAAGCACAGCTCCCATGAGCGGGTGCTTGTAGGACTGGCAGTACTTTGGTATTGATTAAAACTTGTGAAATAGAGTTGGACTAGATGATTATTGTAAGTCCCTTCCAACTATTCTATTCTATTCTATTCTATTCTATTCTATTCTATTCTATTCTATTCTATTCCATTCCATTCCATTCCATTCTTTTCCTTTCTATTCCCATGTAAAAACCCAGTTGTTTTGTCTACATCTTATTGTGAGTTGTGGAAGTCATTTAAATGCAGTTTTAAACCCATGCTTGGAACAGTGGGGAAGATAAAAGAGGGATCAGGCAAGAAGGATCAAGGATGATGGAAGAAAGCTCAAGGGTTCACAAGAAAAGTGAAATCCATGGAGGTGAGGAAGGAAATACGTCTCTCTTTCAATCCATCACTGTCCTTCTTATGCATTCTTATGTGGCCTGTGGCAGTCTTTCTTTATGCATTTTATTGGATTAGGCAAGCCAAAACCCAGAGCTTGAACATTCCTCTAAAGCCTAGAGAATTACACTGGAGACAAACTTACTCCCCTTGAGTTTGGTCCCGTGATTCTTAGATTAACTGGCTACCTGAGTTAAAGCATGATTCATTAGCAGGGTTAAACGCAGAACCTTTTCCGTGTCTTTCACCTCAGTCACTAAATGCATCTGTAACAAAACCCAGAACAGCTGGCTTCACATATGACACTGAACAGCTCAGGGACTCGATCACAGAGGTCGTATCTCTTGCCACCCTTATGATCCAGATTGCACAGGACTTGCTTTTTCTCTTCCCCAAAATGCTCTTGGACTTAATCTTGGCGACCAAATGCCCTACCAGGAACTGGAAAATTTTGTTGGAAAGAGAACTGTCAGTGTGGAAGTTCTGACCCTCCATGGATTTAGCTGGTTGTCCCTGTGTTTTGAAATATTGTAAGCTGTGTGGCCTTGCACTAGCTTGGAAAACACCGGTAAAGGATAGGGGTGTCTAGAATTCACATCAATGTCTTTGACATTAGAGCACTATTTCAGGCTTTTACAAAACATGTGGTTATTGTGTTAATTTATAGTGCACATGAATTTGATGTTAACAGGCATTCATGCTCAACGTTGCCTTGCATGACATTTGTTTGCAATGTTTTATTTTTGAGCTTCTACATTTTGCAGAGCCGCTGTGGCCTGGCCTTCAATTTCACAGAAATGAGCAGCATCAATTTTATGTTGTTTTGTGGTTTAGTCTGGAAAAGAAGATAGTGATGGGGATTAAATCAAGTGATCAAAAATAAGCAAGTGCTTAAATGCTTTGTTGGATCTGAACCAGGATAATAAACATTGGAAAAGTGCATGTTTCACTGAGGATCAGTACAGAAAGTATAATTTTAGTTAATTAAAAAATGATCTTGGATTCTTTCTTTTATGACAAGATTCCTAGCACTGTTCATTTGCACTGAATCATCTTTTAATGCATGCATCCATGTGGTTTGAATATGACACTCCTAGTATTTATCTAGTTCATTATTCCTGTGCCATTGAAATAGTGCCTCATGTGGCCTTTATTTCGCTCTGTGTCTGTACTGCCAAGCTGCAGTAGAAAGACAAGGCATGCCAAAATGAAAAATAAAGCAAGGACTGTGAATTGCCCGCTTCTCCCTATTCCCTTGCCCCAGACAAGGTTTATCTGAAGCCCCTTGTTAACCCATGAGCTAACCCAGGAGTCGGTTTGCCTTTTCACAGGCTGACTGGGAGTAGTGAAGTGCAAGCAAATTTAAGATATTTTTGGATAGTTGGATGCTGAATTACAGAATTTCAAATTGCGGGAGGTGTTCTCTAAACTACCAGCCAAATAGCTTAATCTTATCTAACTTGATAGAAACTACAAGTTTGGGAGGCTTTTTTAGGTGTGAAAAAGGTCAGAATAAGGAAAAAAATGCTTTTGCTGTAATGAGACATAGCAATGTCAGTGGGAGCTTCTTAATTTTTTTAGGACTTCATTCTGCAAAGAGCAGAACAGCTTTGTTCAACCCTGAGACTGATCTTAAACTATATTCTGAGGTGCACACCTGAAATCTGGGACGTCATTTTCACTGACTTCTGTGTTCCTGTTTGTAACTTTACTTTTAAGTATGTGAATGAGGGAAAGTCTTGGCAGATCAGGCCAAAGGCTTTCCCTTCTGAAAGACAGAGCCCTTGGTGCTGTGGAAAGGAGGAGTGAGAACACCATGCCCCAGCCAATATTCCTGTGTCTCTGCAATGACGGTGGCTCAATCTGCTTTTGCTGAGCACAAAATTTGGCCCTCCGAGAACTACGTAGAAAAGGCAGGGGACTACCTGTGTTTTGTTCTCCACGTGAACAGCGATTTGAGTCAATATTCTGGTTCTCTGGATTATATCAATATCTCTTTACTAATAGTTGTATGTTAATAAACCTATTGACACAAAGGCACTGCTCAAGGGGAATGGCTCCTGTGCATAAAATTAGGCATAGTTTTAAAGCTCAACTCACCTTAGTTAGCGTCCGCTGGCCAAAATAAAGCATTTTACCTCCAGACACACTTTATAAAAAAATCTAGAGAATGAATATTGCTGTGATTCTAGCTAATAATTTGGCCTCTTTTGTTCCACAGGGCCATTATCTTCTGTAAAGCGGTGCACTGTCCAGTGGGTCTAGCATAACATCTTGTACTAACTTTCATATGATAATCAAGGCTGCCTGTCATTAGCCAGATTTGCCCTTGTTACTTTGTAGGTCAAGTGTTGCATTTAAGCATTCAGTAAATAATAGTGGCCTTTGATAATCATATCAAAGACAATGAAAGATTTTACATTCGTTTCCTTGACCGTGTTCTGGGAGAGAAGATCATTGTGACACTGAAATCTGTGAAAAAGTTTTTAGGGCACGTGACAAGCTTCATAAAATCCAGTTTCCTCTGGGAGAGAGGGCTGGGAGGAATTTTCCAGAGGCAAGCTGATCTTGGGCCAGCTTTGTGCAAAAACTGGAACTGTCAGTAGGACTCCAAGTGCAAAGACAGTGTTTTATTTCACTCATAAAGATTATCAAACTAAAACATGTATTATAAAGTATGAGAAAATAATTATGCCAGAAAGGTAAAAATGTGCAATCGCGTAATTTACTGGCACTGCTGAGGAAAGGGTAGACTGGCAGCCAAATTGCAGAGACGGTGGCCCGGTGGTAAGTCAGTGCATGCATGAAGTCAGGAGGCTGTTTCTCCCCATGGCATCCGAGCTTCTGAGTCATATTGAGCTCTGGGAGGAAAGCCAGGGAAAGGGGACACAGGAGGGCACCCCGCTTCTGTTGCCTTTGAAAATCAACCCTAAGTCAGAAAACTGTTAGGAATGAAGGAGAACTAAAAGCCACTTTGTGGTGGGTGGACCCAGAGCCTTCACACTTTCCTCCTTGCTGCCTCCCTCCAGCAGCAACTGAAGTAAAGAATGAGCAGCAGTGGCTAGTGAGGGACTTAAAAAAATGGATCATTGCAGGCCTCTCACCAAATAAGCCACTGTTGTAAAAGGTGGCTTATCCTTTCCACTGGAAGTTTTCTAAATATACACACAAATCTCTGTTTTGCAAGAGCAAAGGCTTAAATCGCTCCTAACTGCTGTGTCCTAAGAGCTCTTTTCTGCTGTGCACCCTCCTAAGGACCAACATTGGTGCCCAGATACTGGAAAAACAGGTTCATTTACTCCACCCAGCTGGGTAGTTTCTCCTCTTCATACTTTTTAGAAGTGAAATATGTGATAATCTGAACTAATTCACGCACAACTTCCTCGTGAATTAGAGCCTCTGGCTTCTGCAGTCATTCCTCTGCAAATGCCTCAGAGGATTATCCTGGATTCAATATTCTGAACAAATAAACACCTACAAACAGGAATACACATTTCAAGTTTTAATTAAAAGGCCTTTTTTTTTTGGATGACGGTATTTGATTTATTATAATAAGCACATTCTCCCTTGAAAGCTTGTTTTAATTTTCTTTTTTTCTCTCTTTTTTCTTTCTGTTTGCCCTGCAAGTTGTTCTGTCTTGATGGGACAATATAAGTGTCTATATAACAAAAGATGAGAGAGAGACAGTGGCTGTGAAATCCAGTGGCAAACAAAATTGTCATTTCATACATCAGTTTAAATCAATTTCTATTAGGGGACCTGAAAAGAGGTACAGACTATTCCATGCCTACCTACAGTTAAGCTATGATGCATCCTACTTATGTATTTGCTGCTCAGCACTGTTATTGAACAAGATGAGCCACAAATCACATTAGCTAAGACAATTTTACCATTCTTAGATCCTTATACATCTATCACTTCTTGACCAGTAATCCTTCAGATGGGAATCACTGTCTATAAGAAAGTTCTTGTTTGTGACTATTCTTTCAAGCTGAAAATGGACAGTAACTGAAGATCACTGAAAACAGATTTAAGAATATACTGAACAGCTTGCATGAAACAGGAAAACTCATACCAAGCATTACATTTTTTTTCAAGTTCATGATGATGAAAATTCCAATAGTAAAAAAAACCAAGCGTTAAAATGCAGGCTCACAGTGGTGAGAAGGTTAGGGGAAGAAGGATGGCTGGGCAAAACCAGAAGTGAAGTACATCTCACTATCCTCCTTCTCAAGTGGCCCAGAAAACAGGGGAAGGTGGTAATGCGTTGGTCTCACAGTCTCTTCCCCCAAACCCCTCCTGCTGCTCTAGTGTAAACTGGAGGAGGCGCGGAGTGAAGGCTGATTTCTGTGGTCTGCTGCAAGGTTCCTTAAAAAAGCACATGCGAGTGTTCAGCCTGTCTAGTGATGTGATAGTGATGCAAATAGTACAAACACTGGACGACAATTTTTATGTACTCTGATACAGCCCCAGAGAAAAAAGGATTAAATCCCACTTGTCCTAACACATGTTACTTCAAGGAGTCAGCCTACAGGATTAACCATTAGAAACAGAAATGTAGTGTACCAGAAGAAAAGAAAAAGAATTCAAGGTTTGCAACACCACGTCAGCTCCTTTTGGCTCATCAATGGTATCAGTTATCTTGCAACCAGTAGACATAAAGCTGCTCGGAAGCCACAGAATAAAGTACATATTGCCTTCGCCCGCAGAGATCAGGATGCAGCCAGAGGCATGAGATTAGCTGGGGCTTCTCCTGATTCCCCTCTCTCTCAGCAATAGAGCAATTCCACTCCTTTTAATGTGCGCACACTGGGTTTGACTTGACCCTTGGCAGGCTGGAACTCTGCTGGCAGCTTACACGCTCTCCAAAGCAATATAGCTGCTCATTTGCTCCATGTCTGCCCGTTATTAATTTTGAGCAGCTAATTCAGTCTCATATTACGGGGCAGAGCCAGAGAGACAAATGGCTCTCATTAAGCAGAGTCACTGATTTTTAACGCTGGTCACGATCGTCTGCTTTGGCCTCTTGCACAAAACCACGGGCCGCGTTTCAATCCACTTCTCTTGCGTCATATCTCTTTTACCTGCTTTGGGAAAGGACAAACTCCCTCTCGCCCTCTCTTCTTTCCAGCCTAAGCATCCCTCACTTTTGCCAGTCTCACAAATCTCCTTCACCAGAGCTGCTGCGAAAGCCTTTGCAGGGGTTGCCTTGCGTGGGTGCTGGGCACAGTGCCGGGGCACCACTGGTGCGTCACAGCAGCAGGTTCCCCCGGTCCCAAATCCCAGCTCTGCCCCAGTGCTGTGTACCCTTACGGGTACACACCTCATCACCGTGCACACCGCGAAGGCTTGTGCCATCCCCTGCGATGAGCCCTTTGAAATCAAGGCGAACCAGCGTTGAAGGTGGCCTTTTGTGAGATGTAGTTGGCCATCTGGCTATTTGCATTAATACCCAGCAGAGCCAGAAACCAGGTAAATGAAAAACCTGCAGGGTTTCATAAGCCTGGAAAAAAACCCTGGTCTTGGCAAAGCCAGTCACCAGCCATGTCCTTGACTTCCTTCCTCTCACGGCAGCTTCGCAGTGGCTTGCTTGCATCCTTCTCCAACATTGATCTTTTGTTACACGTTCTTCGATGGTCTGCCTGCGTTACTGGTGGGATAATCCCTTCCTTATCTTCCCTTGGACCTGGTGTTGCTAACAACCCAGTCCTTCCTTTCAAAGTCTTACATACTTCTGCCTACTTCCCGCCTAAGCTGTAAGTCCACTTAATCTCTTTCCAGAGTTTATACCTCAGAAACTTGAATTCTTTCAAGTATTGCAACGGCCGCTTTCTAAATCTCACCATAAAGAACTTGATCTCACACAATACAGGTATAGGAAAGGAAAAAATGCTAAGCACCAAAGGAATACCAAGAGAATCTAATATTTCATTAATGAGAGCTGCTGAGCAGCTTCCAATTTGCTTCTGCCTCCTGGCAGAGTAAGGTCAAAGCAAGGACATTTTTCATTCATGTACCTCACTTGAATGTTGAGTACCCTCAAGCTCACAGTATTTCTCCAATGTTCTCAGGTGTTTCTGCTTCTCTGATGTAGGTCTGTTAGGGTTTTTTTTTAATTATTTTTTATTTACTGCATAGCTGTAAAGTAAGGAAGTAAGGAAGAAATCACATGAGGGTTTGAGACATCTCTTTGCCCAAATATACAGCTCATTAAGATGGCCATGTTGGCTCAAACAAAAGGGCCACTCAGTCAGTCTTTTTCCCTGCCTCCAACAATAGCCAGTAGCAGATGCTGAGGGAAAATACATAAGAAAAGGCCCATGCAGCATGCACAGTCTGTCCTTCTGCCTATCTGTAGGTTAGGGAACGTGAAGAAAAATGTTGGGGATTTATTTTTACTACTGTGAACAATAGTTTTTGATGGATCTTTTTCCACACATACAGAGAAATATTGTTTTAATGCCCAGCATTTAATCATTTTAACCCACTAATACCTTTCACATCTGAAGTATCTTGTGAAAGTGAGTTCCATAGTTGAAATACTCACTGTCTGAAAAAACACATCCTCCCGCCTCGTCTAACTTCTGTCCCTGGTCATTTCACTTGGATTCTTCTGGTTTGTGTCTTTAAAAATATAATAAAAGCCTCTCCTCTGTTTGCCTCCACTTCAACTGTTGCCTTCCACTGTACATCATCTAAGCTGAAGAGTCCTCATCTGTTTAATTGCTCTTTGCAGAGCCCATTACGCACCTTTCTCCATGGCTCAACTGGTTCTGAGTCGACCAAATCTGCTCACAAAGTGACAAACACAGAGGCACAACAGGCACGCTTGGTGGCACATTCAGCATTCCCTTCCTAATAATTGCCAGGTCTGTTTGCATCCACGATCTCTTCCTCGGGGGAGCTGATGCTGTCCCTGAACTGCCCACAGAGGCTCCAGCACTTCTGCCCTGAGCAGTGGTGGCATGCTGGTGTGGGTACCGGTGGCTGGGTTTCTCCCTATGTATTACTTTGCGTGTGTTGATAAGGAATTATTTTTTGCGAGGAGGGGCGGGGGTGGGTATTTGGACACTCTTTTCAAGCACAGGCTGATTTCCCCTGTAAAATGCCACTGCTTAGGCTGGTGAAGGCAGAGCACATAGCCGACTTCGGGAACGCGCAGGTTAAATTTCATCAGCGCTGCGTGCACACAGCGCGCAAGGTAGCAGCAGTCATTATGAATGGGGGCCCAAACCTAGTTAATGGCTCCCCAAGGGAAAGCCACATCCCCGCCATACCTACAGCAGCTGCTGCTTTTTGGCACAGGTACAAAGAGCAAAAACAATCCCAGAGAGGTGCTAAAAGCAAAGAATCGATCGTTATCGCTGCCTCAGCTTGGGGAAAGGGATAAACAAAATGTAATAAGCCTCAGATTTCTACGACGGATCTTTCTCCGCGGGGAATAAGCCTATCCACTCCTCACCAGCTAAGCAGAGGTCGGGGCCATGCCAGAGGAAGTAGCTACCATTAGCAGACACGAAGAACAGATCTGGTATGTCGGTGGGATCTGTCTGAACTAAATAACTGGTTGAAATAAGAGTAGCTAAGCACCAGCGCGGCTGATGCAGATGCTCGAGTATTTGGGTTTCTTAACAGGAAAACAATACGTTTCAAACCAGCAGACAGATTGCAGTCAGCCTGAAAGGGCCGGTCTGTCCTTGGAAAAATGCACGGCATTGGAGCTGCCGCAGTGCCACACGTTTCAGCTGTGGCATGAGCCGTCCCTCGGTGCCCGTAACGCTGCTGAAGCTCATCTAGCTCAGGGCCGGCCCAGCCTGGTGGGGCTGCCATGGCAGCGCATGGGACTTCACCCTCCTCGCTCAGTGCCACTGCAAGTTGCTTGGCCGCAAGAAGATTCTTGAAGAAGCAAATACAGACCAAAGTACCCACAGAACAGGCTTATTCCCGAAGGTTGGTTTATGCCCACTGAAAGCCGGTTTGAATTCTTTCAAACTTTATTTTAATCCTGTCTAATGTGACTATGCATACCTCCTTTCCCAGTCTTGGTGTATCATCATTTTTCCAGCTGAGCTTGGCTGCTGGCTGCCAGGGCATCCCATGGAGACAAACTCCGGGGTCCGTGCACACACTGCTGAGAAGGGCTCCTTTGCATCTTGCTTACTTGCTGCTTCGCATTTCGGCTGGCAATCCCTTTTGTGACATGTTGTATTGGCTGTGACTAACGATATGTATGTCAACAGCCTTAGTGCTGGGGAAGGGCAAAATACGGCGATGAGATCCCCATGCGTTGGCCTGGTGCCTGTTTTTTTTGGAAAAACACCTGCTTGAGACGCCACTTCTCTTCTTCTTTGCTTCCCCCTCATGTGTAGAAACCCCCCAGAACATGCCCAGGGCATTACTTTAGAGCGACATTTGTCTTGTCAGCAACAAGTGTATTAAACTTTGCTGTGATCTAAGTCAGCAAAAAAAGAGAAGCCTCTCTACGGCTGCTGTTAGAGGCAGTGGCTGTGGTATGACCCTGCGCCACGTGACTATGTGTAACTGTGTTAGGCCCTTATGCAGTGCCGACCACTCTACCAGGACACTCCCACTGTGGGACTGAAGCTCTTTACTTTTTTTCGTTAAAAAAACCCCAACAAACCAACAAAAAGCCCCAACCAAAATGGGGCCAGCTCCAGAAAACATTATTGAATTCAAATCTGTGGTACAAAGAAATCTAGAGTTTGCTTCAATATACTGTGTTGACTCAAGGCTCAGGGGTTTTTTTTCCTCCTTTCAGTTGGTCCTTTCTAGTGTCCTTCCACAGCACTTTTATCTTTTCTACCTTTGCCAGTACTGTCACACAGGAATCCTACAAGCATCCGAAGGGGTATTGCAGGGTGACACACACTTGCACCTACAGGAGCGTATTTTTAAAATGTAACTTTAAGACTGCCCAGTGTAAGTGTCCTGAGAAAACTCCCATCTGTTATTTTGCAGAAACAACATCACAGAGGAGGAATTTGTAACGGCCCTGTCCAAGAGTCTGAAGACACAGTTCATCCATGTGTAACTCTCTGCTCTTGTGCTGGTCATCTTCTAACCCACAACCTTTCCATGCAGCAACCTCTTGCTAATGCATCTTGCCTATGAACAAAAGGAGGGTGGAGGGTTTTTTTATTTGGTTGGGTTTGGTTTTCTAATAACCAGGAGCGATGCAGAAATGTGGTATCTTTTCTAGTTTTGTTTTTTTTTTTTCTCTTGCTATCAGGGTGGTTACACAGCCAGTTCTTCATGCCTGAATTTGTTTTTGTGGGCTAGCAACACCAGCATTTAGATCAGCTGTGGCGTGGTGTGATATGAAGGAGCCAAAAATCAGGCGCTCTCTCTTCATTTGTACCTCAGCAATCTCATTTGTATGGAGCGGAGAGCTGGAATAGCAAACCTGCTTCGGCGTGGCAGGTTGATTTATAAGGTGGCATAAACACAGAGTGCTGCTCCAAGGCTGAAGATTACTTTGGTTTGCTGCCCCACTTCCATTAGCGTTAGGTCACTTAAGAGTTATTTAGTCAGAGCTCCCTTTCATACGCAGATGTGCAGTCAGAGCTCACTTCCCCGAGGCCTTCCATGTTTCCCCGGTTCCCTGTGCTGCTCGCTCACTCGTTCGCGTGGCGCTGGGCAGCGATGATGCCCCGGGGTGATGCTGACTGCTGCACACGCTGCTTGTGGAGCATAGGTGGTCCTCTGGGGCTTGGGCCCACATAAACCTAAATCCTGAAAATCACCTTATTCTTTCAGGTGGCCTCACCTGAATTCATGGGCTACCTAAATTTACAGCAAGGAAAGCCATCCTTTCAAAAAACAACATCTTTTTATTATTATTATTATTATTTCTTCTTCTATTTCAGTGTCCTGGCTGGTCCTGAGTGAAATTTTCCCTGGTGGGATTAGAGGACGGGCCATGGCTTTGACATCTAGCATGAACTGGGGTATAAATCTCCTCATCTCCTTGACATTTTTGACTGTAACTGGTAAGATTTGTCTCTGTCCTTCAAGTTGATACTCTCCTAGTGGGCAAAATTAATAAACAGCATTGCTAAAATTGCAGTCATGATGTGCCAGAAGCCAAATTCAGATCTCTGTTTAGGTGCTGTTTGTTAGTGTAACTTCACTGTTTTGACTACGTTTTCCTAAGTTTGTGCTAGTAATTACAGCCTCAAAGTGCTGGCTCTCAGAGCACCTTGCACATCAGCTCCATGAGCTGTGAAGTTTGAAAACTCGTAATATTTAGGATTTAGTCCTGCACCTTCTGAAGTCAATGGAAGTTCTGCTCTAGATTAGAACGCAGCTTTTCAGATCAAACATTTTTAAAGACCATCCCGTCGAAATAATTCCTTTTCACAGGAATGTCCTGACTTCCAGAAAAATTCCTTTAGAAAAAGGTGTCTTTTTAAGGTTAAAATGTTTCTTGTTTTAATGCAAGAAAGTAGACTATGATATAGTTACGATAGTTATGATATAGTAACTTAAAATGCGATGATAAACACAGGAAAATGTTAAATGCTGATGTCGAAATTCATTGATTGGCAATTTTTTTTTTCTAATTTTATTTCATAAGAAGTTTTGCAAATTCTAGTTTTCAGTCTTATTCTGAGGAAAATATGTGGTGAAAATAAAAATATATAAGGAAACAGAAATTACAGGTTTCCTTTCACCCTACATTACTCTCCACCAGAGGCAGGCAATCAACCCACAAAAAGTTGAGGTGCTTTTCATCCTGTTAGATGCATTTTGAGACAGATGTGAAAATGAGTGTGATCTGTGACTAAAATAGGTTTCACATTGGTGTTTTCTTTTCTTAAAAAAAAAAAAAGAAAAAAGAGAGACACAGAAAAAACCCTGAGTACTATCTTGCTTAAAACTAGGAAGAATGTGTCAGGTCAAAGTCATTGTGTCCCCACTAGCACTTTAGTTAGATCAAAGCCCCTCTTCAGAAGCAAATCATCCGGTTGCCCCCACTCACTGCACTTTGGTTTGCACCACAGAACTGCACTTCTGAGCTGCGGAAGCTCTTGGACAAAACCTAATCAGAAAATGCACAGTGAATGCACTCCAGCTGCCGACACTTGCTCCTTCCTTGGACCAGACTAGAGCTACTCCTAAGGAAACGTCCCCCCCATAACAGATAGTGCAGACCTCAGGTCTTCAGCATCAACTGTTTCACCTGAAGGTCCCCTCCTATCATGCAGCATTACTTGTTAATGCACGCTTAGCCCTTATTCTGGTCTCAGTTTCAATGAATGTAAAGCCGCAGTAACTCTATTGGCTTAGCTGGGTCTAATCTGGATTTGTGAAAGTGTAACTACAGCAAATCTGCGTTCCTCGCCTATGGCAGACAGGCAGAATTGGAGATTCTGTCTTCAAATGAATACTTGTGGGGGTGGGTCACAGTGGCCAGCAGCACCTACACTTAGGTGTCTGAGGCAGAAGATCATAGAGTCACAGAATCATAGAATGGTTTAGGTTGGAAAGGACCTTGAAGATCATCGAGTTCCAACCCCCCTGCCATAGGCAGGGACACCTCCCACTAGACCAGGTTGCCCAAGGCCACGTCCAGCCTGGCCTTGAACACCTCCAGGGATGGGGCCTCAACAACCTCTCGGGGCAACCTGTTCCAGTGCCTCACCACCCTCAAAGGGAAAAACTTCTTCCTAATGTTCAATCTAAACCTGCCCTCTTCCAGTTTGAAGCCATTCTCCCTCGTCCTATCACTACATGCCCTGGTAAAAAGTCCTTCCCCAGCTCTCCTGTAGGCCCCCTTTAGGTAC
Source organism: Anarhynchus alexandrinus (assembly GCA_008711295.1). Lineage (NCBI taxonomy): Eukaryota > Metazoa > Chordata > Aves > Charadriiformes > Charadriidae > Anarhynchus > Anarhynchus alexandrinus. The sequence goes on from VUYV01000060.1 coordinate 3,143,688, forward strand.
TGAAAGGCCGCAATAAGATCTCCCCGGAGCCTTCTCTTCTCCAGGCTGAACAGCCCCAATTCTTTCAGCTTCTCCTCATAGGAGAGGTGCTCCAGCCCTTGGATCATCCTCGTGGCTCTCCTCTGGACACGCTCCAGCAGGTCCATGTCCTTCTTATGTTGGGGACTCCAGAGCTGGATGCAGAACTCCAGGTGGGGTCTCAAAGATACCGGCTGCATTGGTAGCTTCAGCTGTAATGTTTAGCTCACAACACAACTGACAAATGTCTTGACTGTCTGGCTTAGTTTTAGCAGGGAAAAGTGCTAAGGGGGCCGCTTGTTGGGTTTGTGTATGCTTTACTTTCCAGGGGCTGCAGAGTGCATCCCTTAGCCTGAGGACCCACCTGCCCCTGGTCTGTAGGCTCCGAAAACCACTAGTTCTTCGCTGGCCCCATTAGGAGTTCACCCTTGGGTCCCTTTCCGGCGCAGGACCCGTGACTTGCAGTGGAAACGCTGCAAACTGACAGACAGGGAGGATTAGCTGGAGACAATTGCAACAGTGTTGAGAAATGCTTGGGTTTGCTCCATGAAAGAACATGCATCAAAACCAGACACGGGTGGAAATTCAAGGCGCTTGTGACCCCCAGTGCCTTTGCACAAACCAGTAACAATGGCTACTCATTGTTTTCATCCAGAGTGACCACAAACAAAATAAATCAATAGGTTTATGCTAAATGGGTCAATATGGGTTCTTCGGTTTTCTTTCACAAGGACTATTAGAAAAAGCAATACCACTCTTCTTTCTCAAATTATAGCCAGGCACAAACAAGTGAGCGAAGAATAACAGCCTAGCTTCTTTCCAACTTATCCTGTGCATTAGGGGCTATAAAAATACAGCAACAGAAAAAAATGATCATATTTGAAAATCAAAAAAGACATGTTTTCTTCCTTTGTAGAGCTCATTGGCTTGTCCTGGGTGTGCTTCATTTACACAATAATGAGCCTAGCATCCCTGGCTTTTGTTATTGTGTTTATACCAGAGACGAAAGGATGTTCTTTGGAGCAAATATCCATGGAACTGGCTAAACAGTAAGTACTGCATCCCCAGGTGCCAAAGGGACAAAGCATTTCAATGCCACATGCTAAAGAAAAGGAAACTGTGTGGGTTTTTTTTCTGGAAAAATCAGATTCTCTCAAGGCTTGTACTTGTTGATCTCAGTGGCCAAGCAAACATTTTGTTGGTGCTGAAGGACTGGCCCTAAAGGGATGGTGGTTTCCAGCACCCCTGTGAGGAGTGCCTGCAGCCAGGCCCGGCTCCCCACCACTTTTGCTGAGTGGTGTTCCTAGAGAGGAGGATGACTGTCTTCCCACATTTGTGTCTCAGCTTGCATGCAGGAAAAAGGAAGGAGAGAGGCCCTATCTCAAATACTTCAAGACTCCATATGAGTTTTCATAGTTCTCCTAGATGGCATTTTTTTTGTGCATTTACTGAGTCCTGTGGCTCATACCCCAAAAAAGGTTCTTCCAGCGTGAGTTTTGTGTCCCCACCTCACCACATAAAAAGGGTAGAAGAGTGATGAGAGGGCAAGAGTGAATGCTACGTGCCTGCTCCTTTAATATGACCCATTCTGACTGGTTTTGTGTCTTTTGACTCTGTTCTTTTTCATCCTTCAGAAGCAGAGTGGCCTTTTGAATTACATATGTCCAACAAAAGTAGCATGTCAATTTGGAGAACAGAATTAAACAGTCTGCTGACACACATGCTGTTTACTTGCAATTTCCAAATGCAGGTGTCATCCACCATAAATTAACTGGCAATTTTTACTATCAATTTGCGATTGCCCCCATTCTTTTCAGTTGGTTTTGGCCATAAAAAATTATAGAAAAAACTAAGCAGCCCTGGTTTTTAAAATGCAGCATCTCCTGATCTGTTCAAAGAGCTGCTGGATGGCAGCCACTTGCTTTTATGGTCTCATCCCAGAAGTTATCAGCATAATGAATAAAAGGATAAAGAAATGATAGGGGAAACAATTTAGCGGACAAAACTTTTGCAGGGCTGGTGGCATGCTTCTCCAGGTGAGGCAGCATCCCCCAGCTCATCCCCACACCCAGGCTCGACGGGGCAAGGCAGCCTCCTTCACTCTCTCCCTGCTGACGGGCTGCTGCCTGTCCGCAAAACAAGGGACACCCAAAGACAAGAGGCTTGAAGGTAGAAATATCCAAACTGAAAATAAGACACATACTTTTTGACGGTGGAAGTAATCAATGTGTGAACACCCCAGTGCGATGGGTCATCCTGTATTTGGGGGTTTTCAGACTACCAGAGAATATTTAAAAACAAAACAAAACAAAACAAAACAAAACAAAACAAAACAAAACAAAACAAAACAAAACAAAACAAAACAAAACCACGCTGCAACTCAGCCAGGCCTGAAGGAGTTCGTTTATGGGTTAGGCAAGAGCAATTACCCCAGCGCCGAAAGCCCGGAGCTAATCGCGCTGCCGGAGCCCCCGGGCTCTCCCTCGCAGCGGTCACTGCTGCCGGGACCGAGAAATTGGCGTTTCGGGTCCGGTCTGCGCTGCCTCCCCCCGGCCAACCCGCTCCTCCCTCCTCTTCAAAGAGACACCCAAACCCACGGGGAGCCGGAGCGGGGTGGGGGAGCGGAGCCGGAGGGGGGGAACCCCAGCCGGAGCGAGCGGAGCTGGAGCCGAAGGTGGGGGGAAGGCGGAGAAGGAGCCGAAAGGGTGAACCAGAGCTGGAGAAGGGGAAACCGGAGCCGGAGAAGGGAGCGGGAGCCGGAGCCGAAGGGGGGAGCCGGAGCTGAAGGGAGAGGGGGGAAACCGGAGTGGGAAACCGGAGCCGGAGCCGGAGCCGGAGCCGGAGAGGGGAGGCGGCGGCGGGCGGAGCGTGCGGCGGGGCCGCCCCCACGCGGTCCGGCGGGGAAGCTGCGGGGCCGGCGGAGCATCCCCGGGGGTGTCCGTGGTGGTTTGGCGAGGTGCGGAGCTGGCGGGCAGCCCTGGCCTCTGCGGCAGGGGTGGGTAGCAGGGAAGAGGGGCTGTGCCGGCTGTGTGCCGTGGGGAACGCTCATGGGTGTTTTGGTTCTGCAGGAAATACGTGAAGAGCCCGCTGTGCTGGGTGAGCCAGCGCAGGGAGAAACTGGTGCCGGTGGAACTTGCCAAGAGAGAGAAAAAGCAGCTCTACTAGACCCGGGGCAACCAAAGCAGCCTTCAGCAAAAGACTACTACTAAAAAAAAAAAAAATGTTCAGCAATGCTCACACTCTGATGGGACACATGGTATCTTTATTATATACAAGATATTCTCTCTTTTACTTCTTAGTAGAGCTTCTTTCAGTGGCAGTTTACAGCCAACATTAAAGATTGTTTAGTTTATAACTTACTGGAACCCTAGGCTCCGTCTGTTTCAAACCACCATCCCTCACCTCCCCTGAGGTTACTCACCTCTTACATACAGGAGGCGAATGGAAACTGGAATATTCTGCACCGTTCTAGCTATCTGTATTCAACAAGCGTTCAGCCTGGAAGAGGTGCAAAGAACAACTGGGGTGCCAAGGAGAAGGAAGAACCTGTCTCTCAGAGGAGCCCACCAAAGACAGATCTGTTTAGCCTAGCAAAATGGGGCTGAAAAGGGTTAACAACTCTCTGTCTGCATGTTAGGGAAGACAACACTGTGGGGCTAAAATGGACAACTAGGGAGTGTAAAGGATGATGTTAGTGCAGAACTACTGGGTATGAACTGTTTACAAATTAATTCAGGCTTCAGGTTAAGAAGACTTGAAAAAGGATCTTGTTCATCAGAACTTAATTATTTGTAACACAGAGCATGCTGAGCTTATAAGAGGAACTTTATGTAAAGTTTCCTGGGAGGGTCAGGATTCCGTGACCTAGGAAATATTCCTCAGAAAACATAGCCAAACTGTTTAATGGGGGAACATTTGCATAATCAATTACTCTAGATTGAGGACGGCCTTACAGAAGAGGAGACAGGATTTCTTTGGCTTCCCAGTCACAGGAAAGTTGGAAGCTGGAGGTACCAGAGTTGATGCCAAAATAATTTTATTTCGCAACACAGGCCATGCTAGACTTTGATTTTTGGATTCAGAAAGCGAGAATTGTGTGGTACAGGGCAGCACAAAGGTGGTTCAGAAACCATAATCACTGCAAACCATGAATTATGCCAAATTCTTGGTTATTGCTTAGCAAGTGTATCCTGAAGTACTCAACAACCCTCTACAAAGGGTTATCTGTATGGCTCCCATTAAAGAACTTAGGTCTTTTTTACTTAGAAGTTAATAGATTTTGTTAGACTAATCAGTAGATAAATATTTATTAACAGATAAATAAATGGTTCTCTGTTTAAAGAAAAAAAGCAAGCTTTAAAAGCATGCTGGCTGTCTCAGCAGCCACACAGGAGCATTTCTTCCAGCATTTAATTGAGGAAGCAAGACTGACACTGTCAGCTGGAGTGCAGATGCTACTTTGAACTAAGCACATGATCCCACTTTATTTGCTGTCTCATAGCATTAAAACCACCTGACTGTGTCCTGCACTGAAGGAACAGGAACTTACTGATCTAGGTAAAGCTTTACTTCTGAGCAGAGCGGATCAGTTCTGACCAGATTCTCACATTGTCACGCTTCTAGATACTGAGATGGTAAATTTATAGGTGTATGTCTATTCAGACAGCGAGCATGTGTTCAAAACCTGGAAAGAAACTGTTGAAGTCAAGGACGTGATTTGCCAGACGTCACTGGAAATGTATCTACCTTGGGATGGGATCCTATCAGCCAAATCTGTACCACAACTTTCCTGCATTGTAAGCTTTCAGGGAACAAATTTAAAAACCCTGTTGGACTTTTGGTACAAAGGTCAGGTAAGTAATTATCACAACACAGGATTTTAAACCATGCAGATCCCATGTCACGTAAAACAAGCAAGACTCTGGAAGAAGCTCTTCCACTAGCCACTGGCGAGCTGGTTGCCTTATGGCTGCCTTATTTTTTCTGTCCTGATCCTAGAGCCAGCAGTCCTCACAATAACCTCATGGGTGCCACGAGCCTGGGCTGCTTTTAAGAATGCTTGTGGTAACATGCATAAGGCTCAGCCAGATACAGTTTTTGGCGTATACAATGTACCAAAGATTAAGCAGAATCTTCTGATAAGGATACGTGTGAGCCCGTTCAACATAGTCTATAGGGAGTGACAAGAGACCAAGCACACCCAGGACACACGGACAGACAGTGGGGCTGTGCACCAAAGATGTAGGTGACTCAAACCGAAGGCCCCATCAAAAGCAGTTAGCGCAAAAGCCTTTTGCGTTCATTCCCTGTGAGGAATCTGCAGGTTCCCATGCCAAGCTAAAATTCCACCCTGGATCTCAGGTGCTTCCACCTTTTCCACAGACGTGGAAAACTTTGGTTTCTTTTACTTTGAACTTTCCAGTAAAAATTGAAGACCTGCTTAGAACTTTGTTTGAGGTCTACAGTTCTAGTATCGACCACAAGAGGCTAGGAGAAGACCTCCCTTTGCCCTTGCATGGGAGAGAGCCCATAGCAAAGAGTCTCCTTGCTCTTCCCTGACCTCAGCAGTAACAGTTTACTCCACCCTGCAGCAGAAGAAACTGGCAAAGGTAAGAGTATTCCTCTAACTTTTACAAACAGTCAGAAAAAAAGATGCAAAATGCATTAGAGCTCAGCCACATACAAGTTTCACAGCAGTGTGAAACAGGGAGAGCTGGGTTTGGAGCCATGGATGAAGAAGGCACACAAAACGCAAGGGGACGTGAAGTCAGAGATTGACTCTGGCGGTGGGAGGTAAAGAGGCAACTCAAGTTTTTAAGCATAGATGTTTCATGCATAGAAGGTTGAATTTTTTACCTTCAATTTTCACACTTAATTTGGAGGTGTGAGGAATTCAAGAACCAGAATGTGGCCAAAAACTACAAGATTTGGTGGGGGGTTTGTTTTGGGTTTGGGTTTTGTTTGTTTGTTTGTTTTAATTTTTCTTTTTTATTTGGAATGCTCAGTTCAGCATCCTGATTTTTGCGCTTTTGGGATCAGCTCACATTGTGATACACAGCCTGAATTTAATTTTTTTAACCATAGCATGTCCAAGCAAAGAATAGTTTTGAAAAATAGCAGTGCCTTCTTGCTAGAGAAAACACCACATTCCATTACTGAAATGGAAAGAATAATAAAATATGGGATACATTGTTGGCACCATATGTTGCCTAATGAGTATGGAAGCCTGGCAAGCATTTGTTGAAGAAAAGCAAAAGATGTGGAAGAACTTCTCAAGCGCCAGCAAAGGGCTGCAGGCTGGACCTGCTGATACTGTAAAGCCTTTTTCTTACCTCAACAGTGACACATTCTTTTTATAAAACCTACAAATTCCACTACCAGTTCTGAATACTTGTAATATTATCTTGTAAAAAACCAGAGTCTGAACCCACCGTTTTCTGGGTTTCTGCAGGTTAGTACCTTCCTCAGTTTTTTAGCATTGATGTCTACTGAAACCTCTCCACCTCCTTCATATTTAGGCTGGAGAGCAGTTATCAGTATCAAGTGTTCTACTCAATCATCTTTAGAACAAGAAATATTAAGGTGACGCTGGGTAGCCTTCCAAATACACTGTTAGTTTATCAACATCATTCTTGTACTAACAAATGCCTGAGATTAAATCAAGTAATAGAATGTATTTTCTAGTAAGACCGTATTGCAGGAAATCCATCCATTTCCTGATCTGTGACTTTACCAGGTAGTGGATTACCTGCGCTTCCAATGGCGTCCCCATTTGCTCTGCTTGGTACAATTTTCTGACAGTTGTCTCTAGACAGACCTTTGCACATCCAATCCAAGCCCATACTGGATTACAATTTCTATTGTACTTGGTGAAAGGAGCTTCTGCAAAATCTTTCTTAGCGTCGCAGCTTCCCGAACAAACCTCTGCCGTGATAAATTTTGTGCGTGTTCTCACAAAAATAAATTTAACCCTGGAAATACCATAGAAATTGTCTCCCCACCTTACAGATTTCGGGTTCATTGTGAGCTCTGCTAAACTTTCCCCATGCACACCTATTTAGCGCAGAAACAAATAAGTAAAAACACCATCCTTCTGAAGAAGGCATCATTTCAACACCGATTTAACTGCAGAGACCCTAATAGCTTCAGATACCTCTGAAAGGTGATGCTGCTGTAGTTTTTAAATCATTATAGCTATAGTCTTAATTGTCCTGTAGACTTAGCCCTATATAGCCCTATAAATGTAGCCCTAATTGTACTGGTCTTTTGTAACAAAGCCTCCACATCTGATGACACAGAACTGGCAGTCACAACATCATCCACCATGGAAATACAAGGGAAAAAAGGGACACGTCTTACAAATCACATCCCTGGATCTCCAAAGCACTCCACAAAAAAATTGTCCCAGATCTAAAATTGTTCAGTACCTTCATTAATGGACAGAACAGAATGTGCTTCTTAAATTTGCAGGCAATACTAAACCAGGAGAGACTGGGTTGGAATTCAGAGCTTTGCAAATCCATGAGAAGGGTCCGAAAAAAGCAGGATACAATTCTGAAAGCGTTAAGTGCAAATTTCTCTGGTAAGGCTAATTGCAAGTGAGAGAATGATAAAATGGAGCTAGAAACTGCAGGAAAAGATCTAGTGGCTATGACAACTCGCAAGCTAGCAATGAGTCAGAGTTATCATTCTACTGCAAAAAGGAGCCCTCAGTAGGTCGTATAAATAGAACCAACCCTTCTCTCTAAGGAATGTGAAATAAACTACTTATAGCACTGCTGGTGCCACAGCTGAACATTGTACGGAGTTTTGCATGGGATCCACCTGGAGAATCCAGGGAGAGGTGAACAGTGCTCTAGAAAACACAGCCATTGAGGAAGAGCTGATCGATTGACAGGTAAGTTTAATTTAAAGCACCACTCCTCCCAGTGGAGGCAAGAGCTAGTGGCCCAGGGCATGCTGTCGGCCCGGGGTCCACATCATGACTGCAGGAGTCAACAGCGAGATCCTCGGTAGAGGCAGCAAAGGAAAACGAAGAATAAGCGGTGAAGATGGGGGCAGGTGTGTGTGTGCGTGTGCGTGCATGTAGAAATAAGCAGCAGCAAGGCTTATTCCAGACTGAGGAGGGGACCTACTGATTTAGAGCGGTCGAGGGGAAGGAAACAGAGTGACATCCCTAAGCACAAGCATCCACTGCCAACTGCCCTTCATCATCAGAGGATTTAAAGGGCGTTTGTCACAAACAGTTTGAGGCTCCCTTGGAGCTAGGATAGGTGAGCACACGTTTCAAGGAATCTTTTATTTGCTATTATTCTCTTTCTCAATACCACCCTGCAAATTTAGTAGCGTGCTTTTTCAGCTCCCTTAGGGATTGTTACGAAGGCCTGAAACCACTAGCATGGATCTAGGCAGCACTTCAAAAGAAACAGTTCCCATTTTAATACCTTGCAGCTTATTATTACCTTTCATTTTCGTTCTAACAGGCAGATTTCATACTACATGGCACTGCTAACAAAAAAGCAAAACGTTCCTCTTTCTACATAGACAAATTTAGCAGACGCATACACTTGATAAAAGCTCCAGAATTTCGCTGGGAGCACTCAAGTGCTTTGTAATTGGATCCAAAAGAAAAAAATGGCAAGCCTAATCTAAGACAGCTATTGTAGTTATAATGGCCAAATCCTCATTCATCAGTTTAGGACTACACTTTGTTCCCAGAAAACCCATTACAATTTTGTTCATTGTTCAAATACCTTCTGATTTTTCTTTTTCAACATTATAACAATAATACACTAGTGTTCCCTAATGGTGGTTTGTCCATTGCTCCCTCTGACTTTTCACAAAATCCTCATTAGCGTTAGGAGCGCTGAGGTCCACGTTATCTTCTATACAAACTGGAAAGTTTGCATATAGCAAGCATCCCTTTCCCTGCTCTTTATCACAAGTTCCGTAACTGCTGAACTCAACTTAGTAATTTCATGGTTCCAAGTCCTCTCTTCCCTACCTACACTGAGCTTAAAAGGGCTTTTATGCATGTATCACTTAAGGCTTGTGGCAAATTGTTGCGTCTCTCTTTTTGTTCTAAAGGGTTTGGTTTGGTTGAGCATTTCCCATACTATTCCTCCCTTTCCATAATTTCTGCATGAAGTCACTACAGACAGCCCCAACGTCTATACCATCCCCTCAGACAGATTAAATACATCATGCTAGGCATTTGCTCCTTCAGGATGTTCTTCTACCTTTCCTTCACAGCTGTGACTTCTGGTACAGTAACAGCTCATGGTTTACTATTTATAACACCCACTAAGACTGTACATTACCTGCAGCACACAATAGTAGCGTTACATTTCTCTTCAGTGAGATAGTAAAAAAAGACATACGTACATTTATACATATTTATTGTATCTTTTTAAAAGTAGCATTTGCAGTTACTTTTAAGCATTCACCTCTCTTCTGCTTCAAATGTGCACTTATTGAGAGAAACATCTACTGGCTTCCAAGTCCAAGGTTAATACCAATAATAATACATGCCAGAATCAAGCTTCATTGCTTGTTGGCAGCTTCTGTCATGAAAATATTATACAGTAAGAAGAGTGTAGAAAAGGTCTGTGTTAATCATTCAGCAATAGGCTGGGGCTGGATTAGCGTGACCGTATCATTTTCTCGAGTCGAAGCATAACAACACTTTCCTGAAAAACCGAAGCTCACGTAGTAATTTTTTTCCTTTTGCATCCAGTAGGTGGACAAGGCAGTTGGTTTTTCTACAGTAGCTTCTTTAGTTGATAAGATTTCCTCATCATCTATAGGAAAACACTTGCTGTAGACCTTTATATTTAAAAATGTCTTCTCTTCATGTAACAGCAAGAAAATACTTGAAATCTGGCATGTAGTTAAGAGAACTGGGAACAAACCAAATTTCATCCTTGGATAAACATACGTAACTACTATAGATTTCAATCTAACCCACGCACGAAGTTTTACACATACTACAAATAGAAACAGAAGGTATCAGCAAAAGACTATTCTTACATTGTTTCAAATTAATTTGCAACTATACAATTTTAACTGTAATAGAAAAAGGGAAAGGAATATAACAGAACAGGTATGAAGAGAAATATTTTCCAAACTTTTATTTGTGCACATTCATCAGGTGAAAAAGATAACTTTTACAGCTTCTTTGGTGCCCAATATTCAGCATACAAAAATGTAAAAGACTATTCACAAATAAAACACAAGCTCAAACTAAAAAAAAAAAAAAAAAGTTTTAAAGGTAGTGCACATCGTGACAGCTTTGCTTATGAATACACAGAAATTACTGCAAAAATAAATAGAATGTCTTTTTAAAAGCAGCAATTTCATATCTTGTAAACTTCCGTTTTTACAATACAGCACTGTTAAGAGTAAAATCCAAAAGAACTGGAGTTTATACTGTGGCCATGAGCAAGTAAAACAGTCTTTATTCCTCTGCTATGGTTGGTCCAGTTTTCCTTTTTGCTTTTAGTCCAATGTGCAGCAGTCTTTAAAGGTGCTTGGTTAGGGAACCTAACCATCAAGTGGTGAATTATAAAATTTATTTCCTGCTTTCAAATACGAATGGGTAAATCTGTTCCACAGCACTGGCAACAGCCTTTACGTTTGGCCCTGAGACACATTAAAAAAAACAAAGCAAAACAAAAAACAGACAAAAAACAGTAGGAAGAGAAAATCAGGGAATCGGAAATTAAAACAACAGTATCTTTAAAATAACCTTAATATTTTTAGCTACCACAACTTTATAGTGTAGATAAAAATAATTTCCCCCCATTTCTCCAAACTTACGAAGGTGTTCCTCTCATCACTTTTACTTACAAGAAAAGACTCTAGCATGGAACCTCTAAGATGTTCTACAGTCATCAGTGGCTAGACTACAAATAAATAATACTGTAGTTTAATTTCATAACAACTTCGGTGCTTTTCAATTTACTGGCTTAAACAGTCAGCTCAGAGAAGAAGGCAGAAGCTGAGTGGCAGACGTAAAAGAAATACTTTCATTTATGCTAATCTTCTAGGAATTTGTATTACTCGAAGTCTAGCCACTTTTATCTCTTCTTTTAAAAACCTACCAATAAAAACTACTGCTCAATAATGCTGGATTTAAGCCAAGTATGTTTCAAGCAAGATTGATTTATGTTTGAAAATTACAGACTATTACTTTCTAGTCTGGATTTTGCAAATAGCTCCATCATTGATCTCAGGACAAAACCTGCAAGCCAGGGAATGGTTATTGTCTCAGGATGAAGTGCTTGAAGGTTACCTAACACGATCTATAAGCATTTGGGGAAAGAAAAAGAAGAATGAACTAGCAATGCTTTCTAATGGTACTAGACCCTTTTATGCAATCAACAATTAAGATTGCAAATAAGCGAGCAATAACATTCCAGAAGAAGTTAATCCTGGATAGAAGTTTGGTGATGCAGATAAATGAAAACAGCAATTTCGCATGTGCTTTGATGCCTGTGAACTCAGGTTTTTTTAACCTCACTTTAGACTTCAAAAGTTTCTTCCAAGTATAGATAACTGTTCAAAATAGTTCCCCAAAATCATAAATAACTTATTTAATTTTTGAAATATTGTTTTAATTTACATGCTTAGTCAGAAAGAAAACGGAATGGAATAGGCTTCTTCCTGTATTTGCAAACTTGTCAAGTTGAGTTAAGCACTCACCTAAAATAAACCTGGTGAAAGATACCTGCCTTCTGGGCAGATACTGCACCTTCCTTCAATCTGTCTGCTATTACAGAAATAAAAGTTCTAGAGAAAGCCTTCAGAAAGCAAGAGCATAATCAGGCAAATAATTCTTGTAAAAAACATGCTACCCCCTGGAGGGTTGAAGAGATGTAAAAACTGGATCATCATTGCAGGGAGTATAAGAGAAGAAACAAAAAAACAACAGAATAAAAAAAAACCAACACCCAACAACAAGAAAACCAAAAACAACCCTCTCATTGCTCATTTTGGAGGAAGAAAGATTAATACTTCTTCCTATTACATATTGGTTCTTTTTATTTTCTTTTCTCAATGTAACTCTAAATCTTTTTATACTTGTCCTATTAAAAATACCTGCTAAAGTGATATAAAGTGATTTGTTTTGTTCTGTACCATTTTAGCAGGTATTCACAAAAAAAAATTACACCTTGTATCTGCAAACCTGTGGTGGACACCTCACAAGGAAACAAAACAAAGACCGGAAAATCAAAATTAGGAAAAGAGAGGATATGTCATTGCATCCCCAAGATCCCAGACAATCATGTCTCTGATTAAATGGGAAAAATCACTGATGTCTACAATTCAGGTGATGGTTCTCTCTCAGTTGAGCTTTAACAGAAGAGAGCACAAGTCTGAAGAACTCCAAATATTGGTCAACTTCAGTTATGACAAAATGCTATATATTTCCATAAATCTCCAGTTTGGAAACATTTACTTATGAAAGGGATGTTAGTGCTACATGCAGCATAGTTTACAGCACTACGAAGACTGAAAAAAGGGAAGAAAATTAAAATGTTCAAATAAACAATAAATACCTCCATTCTCAAGTCCTATCACTTTTGTTTTTATAAAAAACAGACTACTATTCAATCAAAGTAATTTTTCAGCCTACCAATAACAACACTTTCTCTACAACTCTTCTAGCACCTTCACTCAAAAACAAACTAGGTGCTAGCACGGGGAAACAAAATCCCTTCAACATATCTTTTGACTGTTTGGAACATCTTCCTTTCCTACACCCACTGGGCCTAAAGTTAAATATTCCCAACAAGTTAAATATTTATTTTTGACATCAAAATACCTGTAACTGTGATACTGCCTGTGGAAAAAATCTGTAAGGTAGCTCTGAGAGTTTTTATTCTGTAACACACGGCAGGATGAAGTTCTGGTTCATAACTGGAAAACAAAATAAGAGGTAAAAAAGATATATCTAGAACCAGAAAAGAAAAGCTTAAGAAATATACCAAGACTATAATTCTTTAAAATCCTACTGTACCTCGCATGAGGTCTGTTATTCTTCGTAAATTCTGGCAATCTGATCTCAAAGGGCATGTTGCACACTGCTAAAACATTCACAACTTTAAAATCTGTGAAAATTACCTTTTCAAAAGAGAGGAAAAAAAGACATTAGAAATTCAGTTTACAGCGAGGCAGATGGATGGGTTGCAAAAAAAAAAAACCACATTAGAATATTTTGATGAGATTTCAAAACTAAAACCTTGTGATTGATGCATTTCTAACAGGAATCTAAACAGTACTTAATAGACTCAAATTGCTTACTTTATCCTTCCATTGTACAGTAACCATTGAACTAGATGCTTCACAGTTGTATTATATGGCTATAGTACAGTTTAAGAATAAGACACAGAAACAACTCATATTGCTGTACTAAACACCTCCAAACTGAAAATAAACTAAATTAAATAGCTTATGCAACATCAAAATAAGCAGAGAAAAAGCTTAAATTTCATTGCTACAAGAACTTTATGCAATTTGAAAACTTCTTTAATGCCTTGTTGCTTTACACCATTTTTATTAAAGCTAAAAATAAGAAAAAAGGTGAAAATTGTTTTGTTTCAAATCTCCAGTGACCAGTACGGCAAGCTGCTTTTCTACTCCATTACTTTCTGAAACCCAGCTCATACTACCGGCTTTCTGTTGTTCTTTACCACAGCCATTTTAGATGACAATAAAATAGCCAACGGACAATTTCTAAACAAACAAATGCACTGCTGAGAAGTCAGTGTTCTCAATATCACTGAAGAAACTTTTGTTCATTTTCTGAGATTGCCTAAACTTAAAGTGCCCATTCTTCAGTCAAAACTTTTTAGAAGTACTCTACCAGTAGAAGCAACTTATCCTTATAAAAGTTCGACTATCAATTAAATCTTCAAAATATATTCCATGTAAAGTGGTCACTTTATAACACAACTTGGAAACCACCCTAGAAACACTGTTTACCTCACTGATTCAATGTTCCATTCCGACTTTAAGAGGCTGGGTCTAACGTATGCATTCGTAACAGTACGAGTGTCTAACTTCTGCTTGGGTCTGATGCAGCATTACCGGGAACGCCTGTCACCACTGCCTTTATGTATTACAAACAAAGGGAGTCTCTCTCTGCCAAAGGACAGCCGCTGTGTCTATTTAATTGTCTGTCCGTAAACTGAAACTGTGGGTAAACAGCACAACTGACTACCAGGAAGTTTGAGAGTATTAAAACATGTTATTTTAAGTCATTCACACTGCTGTTTTTTAACCTTTAATATGAAATGCAAGTGGTGTTTTTCACTGGTAATGTTAACGCAAACCCAGAAAAAGAGGGGTTTCATGTCCTAAGTATTTTTTTGGTTTATTTCCTGCTGCGCAACTTGACAGTGCAGAAGCATTTTTTTTCCCCTCACTGAATTAAAGAGGCTCAAACTTGCCCTTAACAAACTGGACATGTATCTGCTATTCCATCAGAAACGAGGGAAAATTGTGTTCAAATGACAGTAGGGTTTACACTCTTCAGCATTTCTTCCAAATAAATCTTTCAAGATATTGTAAATTCTATCCAAGAAACATTTGTGGGTGGTTCATTTATTAAACAAATTTTGTTGTTCATTAGCCAGTGAAGAAGCACTACTCCAAGCTGCCAAATGAAACTCAAATCCACAAAATAAAACAGCTTCTCTTTAACCAGCATCTGGAAAATGTATGCTGACACAAAAGGGGCATCTGAGTGAAAACATGCTCACTGCTAAATTGCTCCCTCATTTTTGTTTCTTTCTAAAAAATGGACTACCAGCATTGCTTGAGTGATAGGAGTCCTTTTTCATTAGAATTACCTGAAAACCTAGTTTCTGTAGACTACGAGCTAATCGTCTGGCACCAAATTTAGCTTCTTCTTCACTATAAAGGAGAAAGAAAAGAATCTGGTGTTAACAGAAATAGAGTATATATTTGTGTGCACACATACCACAATAGCTGCTCAGACTACAAAATGAACTGTTAAATCACGTAATGCATGAACCATGATCACGTGGACAGCCTTTATTTTATCCTGCTGTACGTATTACATTCGAACTATATAGATATTCAAATGGAGTTCTTTATGCCCTGCTTAAAGAATAACTTGGCGCTCAGCTCCAGCTGAAGTGGGAGACGTATTTTGATCATACACGATACTAAATACTCTTAAGAGACAAATATGATCACGAGTAGTCTGGAGTTAACATCCTGAACAATCATCTTCCATTTTGGGATGGAGATCATATACAGAAAGTATGCAAATATACTATTGTACCATATCCTTACTCCACAATGCATACATATCTTAAAGAAATTCAGCTGTTAAGAGTTTAGCAAGTCTCAGATGCATCTGAGCTAAGAGTTTGCTTTTGCTTTTTTCCAGTCCCTCAACACTGTATAATTTGATTAAATTCAGGTGAGTTTTTGTGAAATAGTATGAGATATCCCTCAAAAAAGCTCATCTCTTCCCAACTTTCAAGTTCTGGCTAAAAACAGAATTCTTAAAGAGTTCTCAAATGAAATCTCTAGGATTTTCTTCATAAAGTGGTTTTCCCTGCCGCTCTCCCAGAAGGCTGAACTGATGTTGCTTAAGATTTCAATTCAGTCTGAGACAGTCACTTCACATAGAACACTTCTCCCCAGATATGTAGCTTGGCAAGGATCTACGTGTGATCCAGTGTGAGTGAATCCTAACAGTGGCAAGTACTGCCTCTTGCCATCTTCTTCATTTACAACATTATATTTTAAAATACACCAGAATTTATAGCTAGAGGAAGAATCATCATGAACTCACCTTGTGGCTCCTGTGCAAATAACTTTTCCTGAGGACCAAATTGTGGCCGTAATCCTAGGTTTCCTAAGCTTCATTAATACTTTCTAAAAAGAAAAATAAAAGTCGAAGAATTGGGAATTAGTGGTAGTTCAATTTCATATTGGAAAAAAAAGTAAAAATCAACTGTTAGACAAATCAACTGTTACACTAATAATACTTCCTTTAATTTTATAGCCTTTACCTGTTCCTTCATTTCTTTCAGCAATTAAAAAAAAATCAGCTCCTGAGAAGAGCGAAATAAGCATGGAGCATCTCAGCCAGTGACTCAGTGTTCACAAAGCAGATTAAACGACAGTATTTTCCTCTGAATAAAAAGCTGAAAGCCACGAGTATTGTGCTAATTTTTTCACTTATTACAGTGACTCCCACATTGCTGACTCCTTATCAGGATATATTTTCTTGATAAAACCATCAAATTTTGGGAAGTAAAACGGACCGTGAGGTGTAAGAGGTCTCAACATACACTTTATACCCAATATTCACCTCACTAGCTGCAGTCTTCTGAGACGATATTTACCCATTTCCCTTACTGTACATTTAGTGTAGGACAGACTAAATGCCTATCAAGACAGAAATAAAGAAATAAATCTATGTTTTTCTCTATCCACCATACACAGATATCAGACACAAGAATGTTTAGCTTAAGGAAAATTCACAAAAAACAGATAATTGAGGTATGTTGAATCCCTTACCCCAACATCTCGCTTGTATATAACATTTGCTCCCTCTAATGCAATCTTCCTCAAGTTTAAATGACATCTTGTTCTAAAAACACACACTACGTTTGTGATTAAAATGTCCAATGCAACATCACTGTCCGCATCCATTGGGGTGATTTACAGCTCAGTTTTCCCACCAGCTCACCATGAAGATCACATCCTGAGAAGGGAAAATGACAAAATTAAACATACCAGTAGAAAACTGCCTATTAACGCCATTGTATACATCCGTCCCTTAAACAAGACAAGAAGCAGAAGTGACTACACTCTGACTCATTTAAGTTAACTGTGTGTGGGGAGAGGGGGGTGTCTGCATCCTGCATGCTAGAAAATAGGAGGTTACTTGTTTGAAGCCACATTGCCAGACTTAACAGAAATAAAGTGTGTATACATACATTCATATATATATATATAAAAAAATAATATTTAAACTGGTCCATTACATATGTCACAACTCTTACCAACTATATTAGGACACAGTAAAGATTACTGAAACTTGTTCCATAGCTCCAGTGGATAATCTTTCCTCAGCTCATTTGAGGATGTCATTAGACACCTCAGGAAAATGCACTTCTCTGACTGCTGAAGTTGATAATTCTGAACAGCTTGACGTTTGTGTTGGAATGGATGAGCCTGCTGAATAACTCTGAACTAACGTGGGTTACACAAACTGCAGCCTGTAGAGAGCCTGCTACCACAGCTTTCCCATCTTCATCCAGCGCTCTTGGCCTGTCTCCCCCAATATAAAAGCATAATGCAAACTATACAAAATGTCCTGGTGGCAGCAACAGCCTGGGCTGAGCCGCAGTGGCCTCTCACCCCCTTCCGCACTGCCCACAGGAACCGCATAAAATGAATGTATTGTACATGCACAGTAAAATTGTTTCTGAGGAAAAGCGTGAGTAACTGTGAAGGCACAGGACGGCCGCCCAGTGCATGCAGAGAAAACCTAAGGTGGGCAGGAAGCGTTCAGCCTGCCTGTGCACACTGAAGGTGACACTCCTAACGCACACCTCAACCCAGGCGGGAGGATTGTGAGACAGGGAGTTGGGCTACTGCTCAGCCCAGCCCGAGACCGCCTGGCATCTCCTCTGTAAACATACCAAAGCCAAGACAGCGGAGATCTCAAATAAATTTCAGGCGAAGTATTTGGGGAAAGGAGAGGCGAAAAGAGCAACAACATTGGTATATAGTGAAAAGGACTCCTATCAAAATACTGTAGTTCATTAAGGAATTTTACTTTGTAGAAGAATGTAAAAATCTTAGTTTTACTCCAGGAGAAGTGCCTTAAGTAGAGCATACCCAAAGAGATAAAGGTAACATTATCTTGATCCATTCATCTACGATTTTAGTAGTATTTCACCCAAAACGAACACGACAGAAAGCAATGAGCAAAATCAAAGAAAAATAGTCAGATATATGAAATGCTCTACATGGTCACTGTCATGCAAAAAGCAGGAGACTATGCATCAAGAATAACAATATACATAACAGACAGTAATGCATTTATGTCACTTTAAATGTTTCGGTCTTACATGCTATATCAGAAATCATCAAGATACAAAATTGTTATCGTCAGTATTTTCATCTGACTACCACTTCCTACACATCATGCCATAGTCTCTAATCGAGAATTCACTCAAGGCGCGTCTTTGGCTACAACTCACTGACAATACAGAAGTAATAAACTACAAGGCAGATGTGCAGAATGTACTGGGTCAACTGCTGCGATGGTTGCTGCTTCTAATGTGCAGCTTGTTCCCGGCTGAAAGAATTATTCTGTAATTGTTCGCTTGTCCAATATAAGAAAAGGCAAGACGGGTGATAACACAGAAAAAAGATGAAGAAACAGCATGAGAAAACCAGAAAAACCAAAGGCTATGTGTGGGGGTGGGGAGAAAAAGCAGGCAAAGAAGAAGAGAACAAACAGTAACTAATTAGTATTCCCAGATCCCTTTTTTTTTTAAACAAAAAATTATATGAATCCTCAAAGTTAGAAATGACTTATCCCATCTGGTTTTGATGGACTACTACAGATTGGGTTAGCAATTTATGGCACCGGATCCAAAGATAGCACATGTACAGATTTTGAATGGCATGCAGGCAGGGCCAGCACAGAGCAGGGAGCTGGAACCCGTGGCATCTTCAGAGAGGCATTTGTTTTCCACCCTGGCTCCAACTCCTGGCTCCCGCTGAGTTCACTTACTGGAACCCGGGAACGACCACCGTATAAGAAAACAGGGTACCTGCAATCAGCAGCATCTCCCAGTTATCAGCAAGTTTCTATTGGCACCCTCAATCTCTACATTCTGAGAGAGTAACACCATCATGTGTAACACCCTTGAAAGGCTGCTAACCTCGAAGCAAACCACAATACTGTATGATAACGTCCCCATAAAACTCTGATGGTTTGTCTTAAACACATCCAGGGAGAAAAGACACATGCTCATTCAGGACAAAGGAAAAAGTGTTTGAAAGAGAGGAAAATTACAATTTCAAAGGAAAAGATCTATCATTAAATGGGGATCTACAGGAAAAAAGAACATTAACGTGCTGCGGAGCTGTCAGTAAGGATGTTTTCAGCAATTATGGTGTATCTTGGTTAGAAGTACAATCTACTTGCATAGATTTTAATGGGAGAAAAATTACACAACATTGCTGTAATGCGCCCTCATTTTCATTAGCCATATTCTTGAAGTTCAAGACAATAGATATTGAGAGAGGAGCTTTTTAATTTGAAATTTAATTTGAGCTGTAGTTAATATTCTAGACTATATTTTGTGATATTTAGTTAAAAAGGGATATTTTTTTGTTTATAGAAGTAGTATCTGAATACAGCATAAAAATACCAAAACCTGCCTTTATTCTACTTTAACATTAGCTAATCTAACAGAAGCATTTCATTGTTTTGTTTGGTATACAAATACAATGTCAACCTCTTCCAAGGCATGGTTTAGAAATACCGGGTAAATCAAAATGTTTCTAGACATGGGTACCTCTGTCCAAGCAGTGAGCAAACATAACCTATTACAACCTCTGCTTTAAGCGTTCATTTTAATGTCTCACACTACACTGACAACAAAGAAAAAAAAAATCTAGAGAAAAGACATCCTGCTACCTTTCTTTGGGAAGCATCACAGAAATCTGAATTCATAGGAACCACGTGAACAGAAGCAAGCTAAGCATTTAAAAAAAAATAATACATCCACTATATATATATAAAAAATAGAAATCTGAAGAACATGTTCATAAAAAATGCCTAACAAGTTCTCAGAAAGAAAGATAGGTGGATACTGTTCTTATTTATACATCCAGTAGCATGACTAGCTGGAACAGAGGAATCCTAAACAACATCTGATACTCCTCTTTCCCATTTCCCTTGTCTTCTGTGCTATTGACACACATTACTGCATCCCTGCTGTGTAGCCCTGACCCATTATGTTATTTCCCAAAACCCGAATTTCTACATTTCTGTCTCCTATCTGAAAAATGGGGAAAATAATGCTCCCATGCTTTCACAAAGACATTTTGAGATCAAGCAACAGCCTTACATATAAGCTTGTTACTATTCCATATTTATGCAGTTACACTTGCAGAACAGAGGGACTGAGTAGAAACCAAACATCTGGTTTCTTTCCAGTTCTGGACTGGCAAATGCCTAAGTTGATTTCATTGAGCTCAGCTTAGGTTTTGTTACTTAATTGCCCAAAGGTTCTCTCATCTGAACCTCAAAATTTTAGCAGCTTAAATCTCATTTCTAAAATTACAGTTTGCCAGTTAATGCTAATTTAATAAGCCAAAATTGAAAATAAAATCATTTACTTGTCTATATGTGTAGCATTTATTTTAAATTGTGTAGTTCATTCAGCTTTCTCCAGCGCAAGAAATAAGCCAAATTGATTTCAAGTTCTCTTGCACCAGCTTTACACAATCTACCGTGACAGAGAAAAAAAAAGTTTAAATACATCTCTGTAGAAGTTTGTATTGTTTTATTTTATCAAGGAAATTTTAAAAGTTTGTTCTTTCTTTTCAACGTAGATTTCAGGAATACCTCTAGAATATTACCTCAAAAAGAAAAGAAGAAGAAGGAAGAAAAAGTGGATAGGTAAAGCACGATAATGAACATAAAAATAAAAAAAAAAACCAACAAAAGCTAACTCAATGATATTTGGCACTGTAAAGTAAAGTATCCTACACTGAAACTAGAGAAACTTCCCAGAATAAGAAATACTTCGGAGGAAGGAATGAGCACTCAAGTTCTTAAACAAAGCATTACCCATACATCCCCAGTTAGGACCACAGCCGTACAATTTTAGATACTATATAAACACGCATGAAGACAAACTCCCTGCTCTGAAATCTTAGAATCTAAAAAAAGCCAGCGCTCTGTCTTCAAAAAACTCCAAACCAAACCAACCACACCATCATCATCAAAGAGAGGAAAGGCACTTGGGATGGGGTATATAAACAAAGTATTATTTTAAGCTTTTGGTTACCTTTGATCTGAGAAACTCAGAGCTATAAAGGTAGATGGAGGATATCTAACAATGGTTACGTTAATGTCAGAACAGTTTAATAAACACCTTTTTCACCAGCAGCATAAGTATAAGCAACTTCTACTGGTTATTTTTAACCTTGCTCCAAAGCAGTTCACCAAGTGACCAACCCCACAAACAGTTCCAACAGCCCAGCTGAAGGGATAGCTGTCACTGCTGTGCCAGCAGGCATTCATCAAACTATGGCTTGAAAAGCATTTTTGAAGAAGTTAACAGGAATTTCCATATGAGGCTTCCATATGAGAACAGAGAATGCACAAAATAAAGTCCACCAGAACAAGGAGAATTGATTACATCCTTCCACTGAAGGTACATTTTTTAATATCTGTGTTCACCACCTCAGGAAACAGGTCCATATGAAACACTGTAGGTGACAGACCTCTGCAATTTGCTTGAATTCTTAGATACCATACAGTCACAGTGGTAGGTGGAGGACTCCCCAGAACCAAGAGCAACATAGCTACTACTGTCTGTATAGAAAATCCTCTGATCCAAACAATGTTCTTAGCTACAATCACTGAGCTAGAGGGGTATGCTTTCATTTTCTGTTGACTCCAAGTTAAATTGCCCCTAAAGCAAAAGGCCACCTTGAAGCTAATATTCTCACTTTTTGAGATTTGCACCATCATGACTATTTCCTACGGAACTGAAATGAATGTATTTTGGAGGAGACAAATTCCAGATATGCATAAAACCAGTGTCAAAGTAGGGATTTGTCCAATTAGACCAATGAACAGAAAGATGACACCAGCTATACCATAAGCAAGTAGGACACGGATGCCCAATCCTGCTGTCAAATCTCCTGGATAAGCCTACTGCAGCCCCATGGACCTAGGGTCTTCCAACACAAATCCAGTCGCAGGAGTAAAGCCAAACAGCTTGTAGAACAAGACCAGAAAGCGTATTTTTAAATAATTCATAACAGGCAATTTTCCTCAAATCTTTCTCATCAAAAAGATCTGTTCATATTCAAAGCAAAGAAACACTTGCATCCAGTTTTGTGCCATCTTTCCGTTATAACATCCAGCAATAGTCAGATGCCAGGCATTAAGAACAACCCTTTAGGTCTTTATGATATGTGGAAAATTGTTCTAAGCACGACAAAAATCTGAACCAACAGGTCAGGTGGCCATTGCAACTCGATAAAACATTGTAAGAAAAACAAAAATCTGTTTCGCTGTCACAAAACATTTAAATACAACAGGTAAGCCCCTCACACCCCCTCCCAGTCAAACATTTACCATTTGCATCTCGACTGAGGACACAGCAGTACTCTTCCCATTCACCAGCTGGGAATCTCACCTAAAGCCCCTACACGTACCAGCGCCACAACACTCGGGTTAACAAATTATTATTCTTTTTCCCTTCCCCTTCAGCCCCAGCCGAAAACTTCTCCGGCCAGCACAGGACAAACAAAGCGCAGGCAGGAGGCGGCCTACCCACTCCGGTCCCCGCCGCTCGGCAGCGCCGGGTTATGCCCGGAGCGACGCCGGCCGCCTCGGAGGGGGCGGGGGCCGCGGCTCTCACAAAGCCCCCGAGGGCCGGGGACCCGGGCGCGGGGCAGCCGGTGCCCCTTCGGGAAGCCTCGCCGGTTGCCGGGGAACGGGCCGTTTCCCCGGAGGATGCTCTGCCCCCGTCCCCGCCCCGCCACCGGCGGCCCCAGCCGCGCAGCGCCCGCCCCAGAGAGAACGGCACCGCGGCGGGAGGAGCCGGCCGGGCCGCGGCCAGGAGCGGGGGGGAGGCCTCACGCCGCCTCCCTCACCTCAGCCAGGAAGGGACGGAAGCAGCGGGAGGGGCGCTCGGGGCCCCGCGTCCCCCACCCCGGGCAGGGGCTGCAGGGCCCGCCGGGCCGGGCCCGCCGAGCCGCGGTCCCCCGAGGCGGCGGCGGTGGCGAGGGGGAGGAGGAGGAGGAGGAGCGCGGCCCGTCGGCGGGCGGCAGCCGTTACCGTGCGGGCGGTGGGGCGGTTGGCGGCGGTCGGGGCGGGGCGGAGCGGGGTGCCGGTAGCTAGGCGCCCCGCCGCTGGCGCCCGGCGGCGGTCCGGGTCCTGGGCCGACTCCCCGCGACAATAAACATCCCCCAGCAGCGCCGCGGGCATAGACGCGGCGCCGGCTAGAGCGGCCGCCGGAAGTCACGGCGGCTGGGAGGGGAGGAAGGGGGGGGCCGCGCTAGCAGCGCACTTCCGCTTTCGTCTGCCGCCCCCTGAGGCGCGGCGGGCTGAGGGCGGCGGCACTGCCCGGGGTGGGGGCGGCGGGCGGGCGGCTCTGGGCCGCCCCGCTGCGGCCTGGGCGGGCAATTACCGCGCTGGTCTTCGTTCACCGGCGCTGGGGCCCGCTAGTGCCTGCCGCCTGTGGTAGTGTTGGCGCTGGCTCCGCGCCCCGGGCCTCGGCCTCAGCTGCGCCGCGGCACCTCGTCGTGAACAGCCCCTGAGCGGCCGCCTTGCTTCAGAGCTGCTTTAGGAGCTGCCGAGGCCGCGCAGCAGGCGGGGAACTTTTGTGGTGAATTTTCTTCCGGCTGTGGAGCGGGAGGGCAGGCTGTGGGCCACCAACCTCTGCCTGCGTGCCTGGTGCCGGTGGGCCCGTGGGAGGCAGCTTTTGGTCAACTGATCACAGGCTTGATCACAACCCCGTCGTCTGAGGTAGCCCTTTTGCCAGCAAACTGGCTGGAGATCTGATCCAGTTTGCAGATCAGATGGCGTGAAGGGTCACGGCACATACCTGGTGTTTCTGTGAGGGTAGTCGCCCTCAGACCTCTAGCTTGCTACACGCACCTTGATGGCTGGCTTGGCTGCTCCATGCGCGCTCTGACCAAACCGAGTAGTCAGCGCTGGTTTTGACAATCCAGCTATCATTATTTAGGACTCGCAGCAACAATGTGCTGCTACTGTTGCTGCTGTCTACATGCGTGTTGCACTGCAGCAGTATTCTGGTCACTGCCTCTTGTCTTACAAATGCTTCAAAGACTTTTTTTTAAATTTAAAGCAACATTGTTGGTACTGAAGGAATAGTCCGCAGCCATAAACTCTGGTACCTTGGTGTGTGAGCAGACTACTGACCCCAAGTGAAACAAAGATAACAGGCAGGTGACTGCGAAGCCTCAAATATTTCCAAGTCCCCTGAGGACTGTGTGGCCCTCAACATTTTGTTGTGGTTTTAATGTTAAAATGACTGAAGTAAGACTACTGCTTTGCAGCCTTCCAATAAGCAGCTTGTTTAATTGTTGAAAAGTGGGCACCTTGTGCACGCTTTGAGGAGAGATGGAAGGGGACACGAGGACACAGCAGGGATGGCACTGGTTCTCTCTGTGTAGGACAGTCCTCCGAATTTGGCACTGTCCCACCTATGGTGTCTGTAGGGAGCAGAGCCTGTGATGAACTGTCTTTCAGCTATACTACATTTTCTCTTGGAAGAGCTGTTTGTTGTGCTTCACTTGGGAACCCAGGAACAAATGAGCGTGTCTGCAGTGTGGCCGATTAAGGACATACCACTCAGACTGAAGAATGAAATAAAAGTTGTCAGGTTGACTTTAGACTTATAATGACCTGTCAGTCTTTACATGAAATATATATATATGTCTATTTATATGTGTCTAGTGTAGATTATTCACTGGATTGACAATTTTCTGAAATTGAGGTTCTGTAATTATGTACTTTCCGTGTGTGAAGTGAGAGCAGAATAGCTTTAATTAGGATAGAGGGAACAGTATGAAATTTAAATTTTGAAGTCTTCAGAGTTGGGATGTTTTCCTCTGCTACATGCAATTTAATCCTTGAAATGCATTACTAAGTTCACTTGTCAAGAATAATTATTTCAGATTCTCACTTCAAAATAGCTGCGAGTACATTAGTGACAGTATGGCTTGTTAATGCCGGTTTTGTTTCCCTGTTAGCAGGCTGGCTTCACATCAGTGTGCGGCAGCGCTGCCACCCTGCGGCTTCTTACAGAAACGGATCCACCGTCTTTAGATGAAGATGGTCAAGCGAGGCGAGCTTTTGCAAACAGGGATTCTGAATTTAAAGCAACTGTTACCACAGTTCAGTAAGTGTGCACGGGATCTCCAGCATTTTTATGGAGTGCTTTAAGGCTGTTTTAATTCTTAATGAGCTTCAGCCTAAAGACTTCGGGTCATTACAATTAACACTGCCAATGTGAGGTTGATTGTTATTCTCCCTGACAGTTCTTTCGAAGTTCTATATAGCTGTATCACAGTTGGCGCTGAATTTTTTTTTAATAGCTGATCACATAGGCAAGTTATGAAGAGAAGCTTTATAAACCCTGATTTTGCTTGAATTCTGGCTGAGCTTCTGTTTTTCTAGCATACTAATAAAGGTCTACATAAATTCGACACAAAATGTCTTCTATCAAATACACATGAATTGTCTATCTCCACATGCTTGCTCTTTTTAGGATCTAACTTTTTTAGCAGGTGTTCCACACAAATCTGCAGTCGTCACTGCACATGAAGAGAATTTTTTTTTTACTGATGAAGAGATGAACCCTTACACATTTCAAAGTTTTGGCTGCTTTGTTAGCCTGAGCTTTTCCTGTTTAGACTAGGACATGTTCTGAAGATTGCATCTTTAAATATATATTTGGAAAATGTGCAACTGTATGCAAGTAGTTATGATGACATTAACATGGAATGCAAATAAGGTGATTGGGCACCTACCTAATTTGACATCTAAGTTTATCAATTGTGCCTGCAATTTTATTCCATACCTGTATAGTTACAAAACTGGTAATCCTGTCCTTATGCTCTCCATCCCTCCATGCAACTCTAACTTGGCTCCGTGGCTTCCTCCACTAGTATGACTAGTATGATGCTAAGGATTTCCCACCTGCAGGAACTGTGTCCTCATCTGCCTCTTGCTATTGCTTGTTCCAACTTACCAGATGCTGTACTGACATCAAACAGGGAAGGCACAGAGGCCATTTCTGACACTGTTGCTTCCTTACTATGTGATTGCATTTTCCTATGCCTTTGTTTCTCAATCCTTTGTTTGGGAAGTAAAGAGCAGATAGAGGTGTGGGGAGGCTGTTTCCTGTGCTTGGACATTCTGCAGCATGGAATTGTGGGCTGCTTGGGACCATCAGTACTAGCACAGTAAAAATAAGGAAAACTGAACTTTAGGACACTGCACATATTTTTGTTCTGTAATTACAGCAGTGAGAGTGCACAAAGATGCAATTTCATTATATTGTTATTCAGCTGTAACTGTAGGTTTCTGTAAAGAAATCACTCATCAAACTGAAGCAAATGCTTGGTTATCTGTATTTTTCTATTCTTACAGGGCTGATTTTCAATCAGATAAGATCCAGTGCAAGGTAGACTGTGGGAAAGTGTTGGGGGAAGAGGAGAAAGCCAGACAGCCCCTTGAGTCAGCCCACAGTGAAGGCTAGATGAAGTTTTATACAGCTGTGTCTTAAGTACTGCAGGCTCTGTCCAGAAGACTATATTGAAGTATTTGTGTTTGAGGAGGAGGTACCTAGGAGCAACCTATACCTCACACATTCCATAGAAATGACATTGTGTGGAATGGTTGTCGTCTACATGCATATGATACTGCACGTTAATTGTGAGACATCTCCAAGATGGCAGGCAACAGGGAATGAGCTTAAACGTGTGGCAGGAGATCAGTCAGGAAGGGAATCCTTTGCTCCAGGGCTTAGTTTATCAGGCGAAACTGTAAACTCAACTGTGCCTTCTCACACTTCTCTGATGATGTACAGTATGATAACTCATGCCAGCACTGTTAAACTGTTACCTCCCTGCTGTAAGTGGCACTTAAACCAGCTCCACAATATTCAAATATTCTGTTTAATTTTATAATATATATTATTTTATATATTTGCATTTATATGAAAACCAACTATAGATACTATATATTATGTAAATATTCATGCCATATTTTTATATAGTGTATATATATTACATAGTGTGTGCATGTATATATTGTGTAATATATATAGCTAGATATACTATTTAATATAATATAAGCAAATGAAGAAAATGGCAGTGAAGTACCCCAAAATAAAAGTCAAATGATCAGGATGAGGTTTTTCTTCAGTAAACTTTACAATAATTTAATACGTATCTGTAGTTTCAGTCTCTACAACTGAATGGTCTGTACAGACTATGCATACCGACCTTTTTTGGCAGTAATAGAGAAACATGATCAAAGTAGTAAAATCAGAAGACCGAGTGTGAGAAAAATCAGGGAGAAAAATATCGGGAAGATAGTAACATTGGCTTTTCAGCAGTCTCCCTGCCACGCTGTGTGTAGCTGTGGTCAAGCAATCTGGGGGTGCTGGCCTTGGCTCACCCTGCCAGCTTGCTTCGTACCCCAGCAGAAAGATGCTAAGCATGCAGAGGCAGCACCTACTCACTGTCTGAAGCCTTCCTGTAGGCTTAAGTAGGGGAATGTCTCAATACCAGATCCTGGCATGACGTTAACGTGATGCTGCTTGGCAGTGGCAAGAAAGAGATACTCTGAGGGCATATGTCAAATTTTGGCATCGGGGAACTCACAACTCAGGTAGAAAAGGTACTGCAGAGCTTAGTAGAGTTGGGCAACAAATGAACAGAGGTTTTCAATGTCATAATTTAGGATGTAATGTTTAAATCTTGTGTTATGTTTATTCTTGAACTTGGCCTCTTGCTTCTGGTGACCTCTACTCTAAATATATATTAATTGTGAGATACAAATAGCAAAGAAGGTCCCACTAAGAATTTTTGGGCCCATAAAAGAAGACAGCAGGTTGGTCTAGAAAACAAGTGAGAAGAGCACGAGGCTGGGGTGAGACAAAGGCATCAAGTACCTTTTTCACTCTAGCTCCTGAGGCTGCAGTGGCACTGATAAATAAAACGGGGCCAAGGCTTGTTTTTCAGAGTGCTTGGTTGTTAGCAGGGTCCTTGGCATGCCTTTGGCCTGTCTGACTAACTTTCTCCCAGAAAGTGTCCAAGCACAGTTTGGGAATAGCATGTGCCAGGGGCTGTTCTCACCCTTTGGTGAGAGTGGAATAAAACGCAGGTATGTGTGGATGTGACTCCAGCCACAGCACTGGCTGCTGGAGCCAGAGAATGGTTTTATCTATACCAGCAAGGGTACATATAGATATAGATATACAGCCTGAGAGAGAGGATCCTTCCCTACACCCTTCTCATTCCTATCTTTATACTAAATTCAAAGGGCAAAGACCCCTGATGATTTCAGTGTGCTTAGAACAGCTTGGAAGTTTGTGCAACAGAAGTGTGGGTGCCCTAAGGCTGTACCAAACTTACGTGTGAACCTTCAGCCAGTCGGTTGCCGGCTTGGTGCCTCTTTTTCTTCCCATCTGTATGATAGCAGTCTCCTGTAGACAAACATTTGGTCATGAGGTGACAGCAAATGCTCCAAGGTAACTGCCGTCTTCTGTTTAATTTCTGCTTTGACTCTGAAGTGCCAGCAGTATAAAAGTCTCTATGTAAGAACAAAGCAACCTGTTAGCGGTGAGGAAGAACTGTTCCCATTCTGGTCAGCTCGGCCATCCAAGTGTCAAGAAACAGGATGCTGAAGCAAGAGGCCACACTGACACTTGGATTGCTCGTTGCACACGATGGTCTTTGCCTCATCCCTGACGGGGGATGGAAGTGCCGCTGCAGCAGCCTGGGAAGCCATCCAGTGGGACAGTTATCTGTGCGAGCGCATCCCTGGGAACGCTCGCTGCCTGTGCCCGCTCCTCCTCCCCTGCTGCTGCCGCCCAGGATTTCGCAGATGTTCCTCCCAGAGAAGGCAGCTGCAGCTCTCAGCCTCCCAGTTTCCGTCTCCTCGGTGGTCTGGCTCCACCCGGCTGTGATGGAGCTGCTGATAGTTCCTCCCTTCCCCATCCCATCCTTTCACAGGGATTGAGCAGTCATAGTCAGAAGAAGAGAAATTACTCTGTGCCTTTTTCCTCCGTTCCTCTTGTTTCCTGGCTGTGTAGCTGTACCCTTCCCTTTTTTCCCTAGTGTTTCTGATCCCTGTTTCTTAACAGCAAGTAAACAACCAAGAGAAAACTTGAGTGTGTAGATAATCCATATTTACAGTCGGATATGGTCTTACAGTTTACACAGCAGCCTGAGATGTAAATAAGGGTTTGGGTTTTCCTCCTTGCTTAAGGAAAATGACCTCTTAGAATTTAAAGTGAAGGAAGGATTTGCATTGGTTTTATTCTCCTGCCTCTGTTACGATCTTTTTTTTCCTTCCAAGGAGGTTTGGATCTCTCTGCTCCCCATCCGAGGACTGCGTAGCTCTCTGCACGCATGCGCATCGTCTTGAAAACGCATTTCATCTGTTTACAAGTTTCAGTTTAAGGGCAAAACCCTAAGGAAAGAAAATGCGTCATCTCAGGACTGTTGTGACCCTAGGGTATGTCCACACTGCAGTTGGGAAACACGATGACTGTATGCCTAGGCCTACTCAAAGTCGGTTTTATACATCTAGCTCAGATACACTAGTGTCTAAAGTGAACTGAAGAAAAATCAGTTACTTGCAGAACTTTTGCTGGGTTTGGAGTCTGCCGGCAGCAGTCCTCGCAAAGGTAACACATGTTTTTTTTTCCCATCCCTCCTGGAGTGTAAGTTTTAGGTCAAACCTATGACATCTCAGGGTTGCAAAACTTCACCGAGCTGTAACACACCAGTAGTTTTGCAGCACTAGAGAAAAAAAGGCCATTATTACTGATTGTGCCACTTCCCATCCATAAAGCACGCTGGGCTGAAGAGCCACGAAGCAGACCATGGCTGAATAGTGAGGACAAAGTTGTGTTTACCCTGTGAGCCTGCATTTGGCAGCACAGCCTTAATACGGGAATAGTCAGTGGTACACGGCTAGCAACGAATAGGGACAGTTTGAATCGCTGGCTGGTGGGAGAAATTCTGTATGGAGAGTTTTCTAGGTGTGTATATACATGGAAATTACAGAATGCTCTGTTGTTTGCCACCACAAATTTCAATTTCATTGAAACTGAATTTCATTTCAATGTCACTGAAATTTCTTTTGAAAACCTGTCCCTTTTGGGAGACTACGAGTGATAATCTACATTGAGATATGCAGACAGAAATTAGAAATACCCTGTACTTTTATTAGATTATACTCTCCACTTGTACACCAGGTATATGTGAGTTTTGTTCTCCTACAGACAGCTTATTACCCGCGATTAGCTGATCTCTTTTGCATATATATATATATTTTTTACTACAGCCAATAGTAAATGGCAATGACAATGGGGTTTTGGGAAAGATTACCATTTGAAAAATATATGCAATTCATTCACAGGGAAGCATGTTTTTCCAGGCAGACACAGCTGTGAGGTTACCAATACAAATGCTTCAAACAAACTTGTGCTTGTGATCCTGTCATTGTAACCGGGATTCAAACTAGCTTCCCTATGGAGGAAACCACACAGATTTTCTGTGTCTTTTCATTTCCAAGGTGAGCTGGGAATTTCGACCTTGGAGGCACTTTGAAGGACAAGCTATCTAGCATACATTTTCCTTGTGCACCTTGCAGCTTGGGGACACGACCATCACTGTGGCCTCGCTGCCCCGGGCTGCGCCCAGGACAGCAAGGCGTTGTGCAGCTGTCTGTGAAGTGGCTTTCTTGCTATGCTGATGTTTCAGGCTGGCAAGTTTCCATCCCAGCGAAAGGATAAGCCGAAAACGTATTTTCTGTAAGGGATGGAAAAATGCTTGTTCCTAAAGATCTTGTGGACTGTGAAAACTGCTGCTAAGCAGTACAACGTGAGCACCAAACCCAGGAGCCTGAGCACTGAGTGCAGCTCTCCAAATAAAGGATTTTTCTAGTCTCTAGCTGAACTGAAAAATGGTTGTGAAGTATTTGGGTGGAACAGGGTTTCCTTCCAAAAAAAAAAACCAAAAAGAATAATAGTATTAAAATCACATGGGACTAAACTATTCTTAGAGAGTTCTTATCTTAAAATACATAGGTCCATAAGCAGGTTTTCTATGAACTTGTATCCTGTGATTGAAGCAGCATTGGAAGCTTTACCTACAGCTGGCACTCTGTTCTGTATGCTCTCCTATCTGATAAGGGCTGAGTTCATGTTGAAACCTTTCCTTTAGTTGCAGAATTTAAAGATTTTTTTTCTTTTCTCTATTCAGCTGCCTGTTTTCACAAAAAAAAAAAAAAAGAAAAAAGATAGCAATTTAGTTATCTTTGAGACCTCTGTCAAATTCAGTTGAAATCAGGCAATGAGTTCAAACATTATTAGGAGGGAATGTATACAGACACTCATGCAGCTGCATCTACATCCATGTAGGTACAGAAAGATAAATCAAGTCAGCTTTGTTTCCACATGGATAAGGGGTATATTTTGGTAAATATTAAAATGCATCAGTTTGTACAGAAAAGCAAGAAAGCAGACAAAATATTTTCTTTAAAATCATTGACATCAATATTTAAAGGGGTTCCCTGTTTTCCCTTAGCATATTTGTGAGTTCCTTTCAAAATCATCAATTGCTTCAGTCAGACTAAACATACATTTTCTGTTTGCAAATATTTTTCTGTAAAATTGCACTCGGCAGCGGTGAAGAATGATTTCACTCATTGTTCTCCTGAGATACATGATAGGACTCTGAATTCATCTAAGAAACTTGGGCTGTTGAAGCCAACTGCCAATACTGTCAGGGCTGCGCCCTTATACAAGAAGTCAGTGGAGCAAGGGTTCCCAGCCGCATAAACGCCTGTGGAAAATACGTTCATTGTCTTCAAAATGAAGATAAAGCCACTAATTGTTTTACAGTCAGAGCAAAGCCGTTATTTACCTTTCTGTGTACTGCTGGCCACTTCTCTTTATTGCTTGTTGCTTTTTGCCTTTTTGGTTGTTGCTGAACTGTTGCTCAGAGGCAAGGGCTGAGGAAGGTGGAGGATGCTTGAGGAATAGTTTAGTCCCCAAGAGGCTCGCAATCTAGACTGCTAGATAAAGTGAACAGCAGCACGAGAAATAACGGTGCCTGCAGCCTCCTCTTACTGTTCCGCTTACATCGTAGCTTTTGGCACATGGTTACGGCTGTGTTCCTCACTTTTCACAGGGGAATATTGCATTTCCCCCTTCTCTTTCTCCATGCTGTGTTTCAGGTGGCAAATGAACACTGAACACGGCTAACTCAAAAGGATGGGAAGGATGCTGGGTGCAGTTAGCAAGCATTGCAAAGCAGGGTGGCAAAGAAGCACGTGTGAGAACATTCAGAATTTAACTCTTCCTTTTACACGTATCTCAGATGCCTATCAATTTCTGCTTTCTAGAAGGAAAACAGCACCTTGCCAAGAGTCTCGAGCAGGCATTAGTAGGGATTTAAGTCGAGATCTTGAGGGGTTAAATCCAACAGTTAATTTCAATTCACTGGGTAAATTCAGTGGTTAAAATGGTATTTGTGCATTTGCTGTATCAGTCATTTGCACTTAGCTTGAGGTTGGAGGGCTCTATTCTGTCTCCCTTTAAGAGAACAGCAATTCCCACTGAATTTCCCAATGCCTGTGGCAAAGAGATCAGCCCTTTCAACTGTGCTTACCAGAGCCGCTCATCTCTTCAGCAAGAGCTGGGGCTGTTGAAGGTGATGTGTTTGGCAACAAAGCCAGTCAAGCCCCTGTGTGTGACTGCGTGTCTCAAGTGGCGGAGCCCCGCTCAGGACAGTGAAGTTGTGAGTGGTTAAGGCAGGCGACGAGGTCTGCTTTTAATTGTGCAGGACGGAGATAAAGCTGCAAAAAAGTGAAATGAAACAGCTCTCCCCTTCTAAACCATTAGAAGCATACAGCAGGCCCTGGACCTTTCCATAACGAGGGCCGAGATGTTTGCACAGCCCTCGGCTCACAGCGAGCCGCTTTAATTAAACCTAGCCCACGCATGAACCCGACTGGTGAGTTTGGGTCGCCTGGAGGACGCGCTACCTCACCCAGTTATCTCGGGGGAAAAGGGGGGTATGAGAAGAAACATAATCCAGCCTGCACGGCTGCCCGGGGCGGCTCCGCGCCCGCCCGCGGGGTTGCCCGAGGGGGGACGCAGCTCCCAGGAGGGTCCGTGGCCCCCACGCTGCCCGTCACCGAGCCACGGCCCCCGCCGCAGCCCGGCTGGGACGGAGGGCTTGGCCGGGGGGCGGCTGCGATGCCTCCCCGGCCCCGGGGCGGCCCTGCAGCCCCCGCTGCCTCCCTCCTGCTTTTGGCCAGACAGTACCCAGGTATCAAACGGAACCGGGGGACCGTATTGAAAGAGCAAGTGAAGCGGAAATTTAAAGCCCCTCTGCTAATAATAACAGTATAAATAACCGAAGACGTCTTGTAAACAGTGCGGTCATAACCCTGAAACATTAAACAGCGCGGTGGGATCTGGCGCATCAGCTGCCGGCGGCCGCTGCCGGTGCCGGGGGAGCGCCCCGCACTCCTGTTTATCTCAGCCCCATCTCCCACGGGCGCGCTGATCGATAGAGGGGAGATGTTTAAGTTAAAAATTCCCGGCATCGAGGACCGGGGCCAGAGGGGCATCCTCCGTCCCGACTGTACTTCATCAATAGCCAACTGCTCCCGTCCCGTCCCGTCCCGTCCCGGCGGCGCGGTGCAGGGCGGCTGCCACAGCTCCCGGGAGCCGGGCTGCGGGGCCGGCCCGGGCTCCCCCGGCGAGGACCGGCTGCGGGGCCAGCCACCCCCCGTCTCCCAGGGGTTTGCTCTGGGGGAGGCAGCCCTCGCCGTGGCCCGGGGCGGAGAGGCGGACTCCCCGCAGCGCGCTGGGCGAGCGCGGCCGGAGGCCGGCGGAGGCGCGGTCCTTCCCCCGCCGAGCCCGAGAGTCGGAAACGAACATTACACCGCTCCGTGTTCAGTGGAAAGGAAGGTTTATTCACAGAAATAGAGCAGAACCTGCTTGAAGAAAATATATCTATATATCTTTAGGGTGAATTACTTCATAGAGATGACTGTCAAAGTCAGTTTTTCTAGGCATCTACATATTTCACAGGTCTCAGACAAAAGATACGCGCGTGGTAGGTTTTGTTTGATCTCTGTCTTTTCTCTTCTCTTTCAAGTAGCGCTTGAACCAGCAAGGCTCTTGTTGCAGGACACTCGACTGTACACGCATTTAATAAAGTTAAATAGAGTCGGGATCTCTCGGGGTGGAGTCTTTGCTAGGGCACCTTTGGTCTCCTCTGCGCCGGGAGAGCGGCTCTCCCCGTGGCTCTGCCCGGGGCCCGGGGCAGCGGCGGGGCCGCGGCGTGTCCCTGCCCGCCCCGCCGCCCGCTGCCCGGCCGCGCCGGGAGGCTGCTGGCCCGGCCGCCGGGGCTCAGGATGCCGTCGGGCCGCACAAGCGGTTTGTGTTCACCACTTCTTTCAGGTCACTCTCGGGTTTGCCGGCTACCATAAAAGGCCAAGTCTGTAGCCAGGAAAAGACACGGGTGGGAAGGGGGTTACATAGGGAAAAAAAAAAGCACATCGCAACGCTTATTTCGCCAGCGGGTCCGGCTCGGCAGCGCCCCGGGGGATGGAGCCCGCCATCCCCCGCCGGAGCCCGCTTCTGGCCGCGCTCAGCGGGGCTGGGGACGGGAAAGCCGCCGCTGCCTTCGGCGAGGACCCTTTTGCCTTTCGCCTCCCAGCCGCGGCGGGCTCCCCCCGGGATGTCCCCCGGGGCGGCGGAGCCCGTCTGATGCGCGGCGGGAGGGAGGGCGAAGGGAGCCGCGGCGGCTCCGGCATATCCGCGTCCCCCTGGCGCGGCCGCCGCGGGCACCTCGGTCGCAGCCGCGCCGCCCCCCGCTTTCGGTCGTGACCGGCGTGGGGGGCTCTTCCCCGCGGGAGCCGCCCCACGCCCTGTCGCGGGCCTGTCGCCGCCCCCCCGCGCCCCCCGCCGCCCCCCCCCCCCCCCCCCGTCCCCCCGCCCGCCGGGGGGACATTGNTACTTTATTTTTTTTTTCCCATGTTGTTGTGCTGAGGATTTTGGATTTAGCCAAAAAAATATCTCCCAGGCCCTTATCAGCTGACTCAGCGGGTAATGTACTTTTCCCCCAGAGTCCAGAGCTCAAAAGGCAGAGCCAGACCCCAGGGAAACATTGCCAGATCCCCTCTGCCATCCCTTTATCCGGCAGGGTCCATACGTGTGGGCAATGTACAGGCTGTATGTCTAAAAAGAGCCCAGGCAGATCTTGCCCACCCCTGGTTTGCATCAGTTGCACATATTTTTAGAGGTGGCAGCTGGATGTTTCTGGTGGCTGGGTATGGCGGGGAGACCCCGGACTGCTCGGGAAAACTTGCTGTGGGTGGTGGGAGCCGCAGAAGGGACACTGCAGCCCAGGGAGGCTTTGTGGAGTGTGCCTGGGCAGACACCCCCCTTGGGGGGTCTGCACTGGTATTTGTTTCTCCTTTGCCAGTTTACATGGATAGGAGAAACGTCCTGGACCCAGAAAATCCGAGCGGCTGAGTGTGGAGCCCCAAAAGCTCTGTCTTTAAAAAGCGAGGGCTGGAGGATTATTATGGCAGGAAATGTTGGGATAGAGAGGAGCGATAAGAAGAATCCTGGGTCCTTGGCTTGGGTCCTTCCTAAAACATACCTTTCTCTACCCAAATTCCTGTCTCCGCCTGCTTGCAGGTAGAAAGCTGCCATCAACCTGCTGAAGTTTCTCAGGCATTTCTGGGGCAGTAAAGCCTTGTCCCTGCCTGTCTGTGGCCAGCGTGGCCCCTGCCTGTCCCCTGGAGGGGATTGCCAGGAGCAGCGGATGGGGCCCGGGAGGCTCCGCTGTCGGGGCACAGGGGGGGAGGGCAGCTGGGAGCCTGTCCCCTCACACAGTACCCCTTGCCACCCCACTGCCACCAGACGTTCTGTGAGAAGCACAGCAAAGGTTTCTCCCTGCACATGCCCCATCCCGGCTCCTCGCCCGCCTCTCCCCATGCGCGCCACACAGAGTGCCTGGCCCCGGCGGGCCGTGACTTACCAGGTTGACTGGATGGATGTAGCCGTTTTCGTACTTGTCATTGGCCAGGATCTGCCTCAGGTGAGCGATGTAGCTGGAGGCCAACCTCAAGGTGTCCAGTTTGGAAAGCTTGGTGTCTGGGGGCACCCAGGGCAGGGTGGTCTTAAGCCTGGAGAAGGCTTTGCTAAGGACCCTCATCCTCGCCCTCTCCCTGGCGTTGGCAGCATTTCTCTGGACCTGCTTTCCCTCCTGGCTCACTCCATTTAAAGGGCTCTTCTTGGGGGGAGCTTTTTTCCTCTTGCCCGAGGCCCCTCTCCCCTTCTGAGGGGAGCCGTTCTCGCCATTGGATCCCTCCTCGTTGCTCTCGTTGGACGCCCCAAACTCTTTGTTAGTATCCATTTTCAGGCCATCGCACTCCAGCATCTCCACCTCCTGCAGATCTTCCACATCACTGAGGGACCCAGTGGACATGGTCTGGAAGATGCCAAAGGACCAGCGGGAAGGGGGGAGGGGGAGGAAGGAAGGGCAGCTCCTCAAATCTACTTCAAGGCGGCAGAGGAGAGAAGGGGCACCAGTATTTTCCTCCCCTTCCCTCCCCCCCGCCAGCACTAAGGCGCGATACCAGTCCCGAGAGGACCCCCGCCCTCCCGCCCCCCCACCCCGCTTTGCCCGCGTTTGAGGGGGGGAGGGAGCGTGTGTGAGAGAGGGAGAGAGAGAGAGAGAGAGAAAGCCGAGGAATTTAGTGAGGACACTAGTAATTTATCTGGGGGATAAGAGAGGCGGATCCAGCCCAGGGGAGGGGCCCTGCCCGCTGAGCACACCACATCCCCAATCACAGACCTTTGCACAGGACAGGGAATGAGGTATCCCGGCAAGCCTTTGCCGAGAGCTCGGAACTGGGATTCAAATCTTCACAACTGGAGCAAAGCAACTCGCTCGCTCTCTCCCCCCACTCTGTCTTTCTATCCTCCCCCTTCCTCCTTCTCCTCCTCCTCCTCCTCCTCTTCTCCTTCCCCACTTCCCTTTCCAGCCCAGGGTTGCTCTCCCCCTCCCTGCCTCCTAGATGACCCAGGCAGCTGGTGTCATGATTCTTGAAGAAAGCCAAAATGGGTCATGAGCAGAGCGAGCAGCAGATCCACCAGCCAAGCCTTCCAGGGAGCTCTGTAATGCGTGCCGTCGAAACGCTGTCCTGTAACCTAATCTGGGGGAGATTTGTGAATGATTATATTTGCGAACGCATCCTGTCCAGCTACTAGCGTATTCCAGGAAGAGAGCGCTCCGCCACCCGGCCGGCAGCGTGGACCTCGCCGGCACAGCCCAGGGGCTGGAGGCAGGAGGATCTGACTGCTTCCAGCCTTCCTGGGCGACCTCTGACAAGTCCCGATCCCCTCTCACTCTTTGAGTCCCCCCAGCTGTAAGCATCCCGGAGGCTGCCCAGTCCACAGGTGTGCCGGGTGGACGAGATCCCAGCGGAGCCCTGTCGAGCGGAGGGAGAGCACCGCGCCGCCGGGGAGGGTCAGCGTGGCTGCTGATGGGGCGACAGGGCTGCACACTGAAATGAAGGAAAGGGGAAGGGGGGGATATTGGATGGTAGAGATTGCACAAAAGAAAAACCCTTTTCTTGGCACGTTGTCGCAGAACAGATGTCTGTTTCGTTCTGCTACACCCATGTAGCTGATTTCGTGCATACTCAAAAGTCAGGGAGTTTTGCCTGAATAAAGAGGCACGATAAGGCCCCTTCTGTGGGAGCGGTGGGGGTGAGGGCATTAAGGCCGTACTCTGCGACCACTGAAGCCAGACATCCCCAACCATTTTACGGCCAGTGTGAATGAGCGGGTTGCTGTGTCGTTTGAATGAGCAGATGTGTGCTGTAGTTACGAACTTTATGCACGTGTGCACCGAGTCTCTGCAGAGCAGGCTTTTAAAAACAGTAAATCTTGGCCTAGCTCTTCTTCTTCTCCGTGTAAAATCTTCTCCTAAACCCACATGTGGAGCCCAAAGAGGCCAGTGAAGCATGGACTTGCTCCGGTAGCTCCTTCCCTCCTCACAGGCTTCCTGAAACCTCGCAGGTTCCCCAGCAGCCGGGGTTTTCAACTCAGGGAACTAAAGGACTGGGAACGATCTGCACATGGGACCTTTCTGGACACAGTGACTGATCTGATTGCAGGAGCAACTCCACTTATTGAGCTGCTTACCTGAGGATTCACATAGCTCTGGACAAAAATGTACAGCCCAAGACGTCACCGTGGCACGCAGTGGCTTTGGAGTTAATCCGAGGTCACTGGAGCCACAGGAAACTTACTGATCTGTGTGAGCATCACATCAGGTTTTCTGCATCCACTAAACAAAAAAACCCAAAAATTGTGGAGGGCCAAACTGGTATGTCTGCAAAGCGCTATGTACTGTCTGTAAATTAAAGTTTCAGTAGGAGGCAGAGTGTTGTTTTTGATAACTAGTGATGTCCTATCTCTTGATCTATCTTGGTTCCTTGGCTCATGTAAGCCAGAAGAAAAAAGGCAGATCTAAACTTTAAACCAGCTCTTTACCGTTTGGCTGGAAGATAACACCTTTCCACTCACCATAGGATAAGTACATTAAGATATCATATCTCCAAGCCCTGGGCTCTTGGGAATTCGCTAACTTCTAATGTCATGTTATGTTAACTGTGCCCTGTTTGTGTTTTCTCTGTGTATAAACTAAACAGATCGTCAGCATATCAGTCCTAATTAATGAATTAGCTTAGCTTTTTTTTTTCTTTTTTCTTTATAACACCCTTGTTGCAGATCCAAAATATTGCTAATCACCAGTGAGGAGATTTATGAGCCTCCTTATTTTCTAGGCCTGATTGTTGTTTGTGCAGGTGGAGATTTAAATGGCCATATCCATTGCAGAGATTTATAGTCCAAGTGATTGATGTCAGAAAGACTCTACAAGACTCTTACTGGAGCAAGGATGACAGAAAACCAAGTTGAAGTTGCTTGTGTCTCTAAGCACGAACGACCAGAGAGCACAAAATCCCATCAAAATTTCAGCATCAGAAGCTCCCAGAAGAACAAAACAACAGAAATAGTATATACTCACATCCTTTCTATCATTTATTTTTAACATTACTTTAGTAAATTTCTGATTTTTTTTTTTTCTTAAAAAAGCAGAAGGAATGATCTGGCTTCTTAAAAATTCCTTTAGTGTGCTGTTACATGTGCCTTCTGAAAGTCAATGTATGCATACGTGTGTGTTATGAGCCTTTAGAATTGCCACACATTTGTAGTTTTTACTGATTTACATACATTTTTGAGTCCTCAGAGCCAGTAAAATCGATGTAATAAAGACCACACACTTTTGTGGAGACACAGGACACATTTTTGTATTCATTTAGTGAAGATTATTGTATGTGTGATATATGCTCACATACATGTGGTATAATGTACTTTGAGTCCTTTATGCATACAGACTATTACACACTTTTTAAACAACATAATTGTCCGTCCCTTTTTCCCTCCCAAAGCATGGGCAGACCTAAAAAGCTGTATCCTCTCATCTCCAGGTAACTGCCGGTTCCTTGTTTGTTTGTTACATGAGTTGAGCCTCTCTGTTTCCAACCTTCCTGCTCCTTATGTCCCTCCAGGCAAGTCCAGGGCTTCTACCCCTAATCTGGCTCCCGGTTTCAATCCCTCTGCCCTCACCTGAATTGCCTTGCCCAGTCCTCCTGTCTCTCGTTCTGAATTGCAACCCCAATTTGGTGTAGAGACCGATGGGGTGGAGACCAACCCAGTCCTGTGGGAAGCGTAAAGCTGGGATGGCTGCAG
This sequence comes from Anarhynchus alexandrinus, assembly GCA_008711295.1. Taxonomy (NCBI): domain Eukaryota; kingdom Metazoa; phylum Chordata; class Aves; order Charadriiformes; family Charadriidae; genus Anarhynchus; species Anarhynchus alexandrinus. The sequence goes on from VUYV01000060.1 coordinate 3,183,578, forward strand.
CCACTGCAGGGATGGTGTGGCCACTTACTTCTCCAGTTAAATGACTGGGACTACAGACCAGCCACCGGGTTAATAACTGGCTGGGAAAGACAGATGGAGCTAAAGTCCTTTTGGCCTTTCCAGTACATTCACTTCTTCATTCACGTTTTAAAAAGGAAGTTGAAATGCTGGCATGGGGAACACCAGCACAAATCTGTGGATTTGCCCTGTAGATGACTTGCTCCTCTGCATTGCTCTGGCTACTCAGGAAAGTGCATCTCTCTTTTACTTCTAATTGAGACCCACTAAACCATAAGGTCATTTAGGACATACCAGGGGTGCTGGGGGCAGAGGTTCAGGATGCCTGGTCTGAAGGGTGTCAGATGGGGGACATGTCACACATAGGGTTATGCTGGTCTGTGGCAGGTTACAGATTTCCCCTTGGAAAAAAAAGCCCCACTTTTTGTGCCTCCAACCTTCCCTCTCCTGGGCTGGAATAACACGGTAATTTGAGAACAGCTTTAGAACTTGGGGCCAAGATTTCTGCAAGCGTCTCATGATTTTGCGTGGCATGGCTTGGAGTTTTTTGATGTTCTTTGTCATTTATCAAGGCACCGTATTTTCACTGTGCATTGAACAGTCACCCAAGAAAAACCTCAGATCACCCACAGCTGAGGAAAACATAATCGGTAGCTGATTTTAAAACTCTTTGCCCAAATATAATACAGGTGTTTTTCGATATTTGGAGAATAACCAAGGAAGTCACCCACGGGCAGCCAGCTGATTATGAACCACGTTCAGTCAGGTTTGAGAATAATTAGGAATAAAAGTACAACCAGATTAGTGTTTTCAAGTTGCACTTTTTTAAAAAAAATCTGGCTGTGCTGAGATTTCTCCGTCTCACTCTTGACCTCAGCTGGAAACTAAGACAAAATGGTGGTGGGACTTCAGAAGCATACTTTTACCTATCTTAAGTGAAATAATACCAATACTATACTATTATATACGAATAATAGTAATAATAACTAATACCAAAAAGACAATAGTAATACTACTAATAATATAATAATCCTGCGATATTTTTGCAATAGGATTCTGTCTTGTCCATTGTAGAGGATGGAGAATGCTGGGGAAATGGATCAAAGTTATTTGTAGCAGTGGGGTAGATTTTCGGAAGGGCCAGGGCACTGAAACCCTCCCACAGCTCCATTCCAGTGCTGTGTGTCTGTTTCTGGTCATGGTTTTGGTTTGAAAGGTGAAAGACATAGTGATAAATAACATAAAGCGATACACAAAGAGAAAAAATAATGTCACTGCCAAGACAGTAAAAAGGCTGTCCTGGAGAACTGGCCCAAGAGGCACATATTTGTTTGTGATCCCAGTGGCACTACCCCTCGCCAACAAATCCCAACGTCTTGCTTCAAAGCCCCAAGAAATCAGAGCTTTTTGAGAAGCTGTGTTCTAGAATAGTTTATAGTGGGGAAAAAACCCAACAATATTTCCTTCTATTCTCATTTAGAAATATCTGAAAGTTTTGCTGATACCTAGAATGGAAAAATTTTAGTCTTGCTGATTACAGATTAGAACATTTAAAAGGCAATAAACTGCAGTTCCAAGAAAATTTATGTAAAAAGTTACGCAGCAGCCATAATTCCATTTCATGTGACTTTTTAAACCTTGAAATGTTGCAAACCCAAAAACACTGAAACTCTGGGAAATGGAGATCCAAAAAAAATTCTTCAGTGGCTATTGAAAAAACATTTTATGAAACTCAAAAAATGTAATTCCAGATTTTATATTTTAATCTTTTTGTCACATCGATGACAAAATCTGTGACACGTATAAGGAGTGCTCTTGTCCACTGCAGGGAATACCTGTGCATGTAATAACGGTATGCTTTCTACCACCCTGACTTATGCCATCTGGTACCTTTTCCTTTAAGTAACTTCATAAAAATCAGCAGGGTTGCTCAAAGAATAAAACAGACTGAACAAGAATGGCAAAAGCTGCCTCTGTAGAAATGAAGTCATGGTTAAATATCCTAATGCCTAAGAGCGACGCTGACAGCAAGGGCAGTGTCCTAATCTTGAAGGATGCACCAAATCCTGGTGTGACTCACTTCCCCCTCCTGTGCCCGGTCTCTGGTGAGGGTTTCTGGTACTGCTGCTGTGTTAAGCAATGTCTTGCAAAGGATCTGTCAGCTCGAAGCTGAGTACACCAGAAACAAGAAGCCTGTAAGCCGTAGAAGTTATCGAAGCAGAAACAAGACAGCTAATCCGCGACATGAGCACTGAGCCCAAACTTTCAATTAACTTTACACAGACGTGCAAGTGAATCTCCTTTTGCTGGATGCCTGTAGGAAACAAACCCAAGTGGCTGAGTCATGTTTGTTTTATAATGCACGTTTATTCCTATACAAAAGGAGACTCACAGACAGTGAGGAGAGGTGTCCTCTGCAGGGACTGTTGCTATCCACTGCTTCCAGGATGCATCTCTGAAATATTGCTAGATAGTTGACATTGTAAACTGCAGAGTCTTTTATGAAGTGGTCAAAAGAGAAATATGCAAAAAAGCCAATATATCTTATGCAAAATTATCACGGAAGGATTAAAGTGCAGACATAACTGTTTTGTTTTGAGTATCTCTTTCCGTGATGTTTCTTTGTTGGCTAATCCTTTGCATTTTTGTGGCTTTAAGAGATGATGAAGTTTGTCGATAAGAAATAAGTTCTCTTTTGCCTTCCAATAATTAGCACATTGGATACAGTTTTGGAAAATAAAAGATTTTTGCTTCAGAGGGAAATCTGGGAAAGAAGAACACTTTGTAGGGGAGTGGCAGGAAGAATGTCAACTATTCTGGTGAGCATTTATTACTTGTACGGTTTATGGCATGATATGCATGCATGTAGACACAGATTTTCTGAAATTCCTATTCACTTAAAGTGCTCACAGCTTCTGCAAGTTGGGTTCCCACAGCATCCATCATTAAATGCAGTAGGTCGGCCTACGACCTCTGTTCCCGTCCAAATGGAACATCACATGCCGGGACCCAGACTATTTGTAGACTCCTTTATGCTATTGCAGATTGAGTTGTCCACAGTTTGTGCTGTTGGACTCCCTGCACTCCATTTGTCACGGGGGGTTTGCATTTTACCAGCTCTGATAGGCGGCCGCATTAAACCTTTAAACACATATGTTTAACTGCAGTGCCATCAACAGGAGTGACCATACATAGCTGGAAAAATATTTGGGCCAAAAATACTGATATAATAAAACATCAGACTGGCAATATTCAGCTGCCCACATGTGCAATTGCACATAGGGATTCACCCAACACAGTAGTTAGCTGAAGATAGTACGTGTTGCGGATGAGTCTTAAATGGAAACGTTAGCTGGCGAGGCAAAGGAGAAAGCAGATTACACATCCTACTCAAGTGACATAGAAAGACCACGGTCACCGTGCGTTTCTTTTGACTCCGACAGGCCTTATACATGCCTCACAAACTGCGACTCTCAGAGCTCTTGGAACATCCCCAAAGTGGGGTCATGGCACTTTGCCACAGTGCAGTCCTCTGGTTTTATGGTGCGTATCGTAGTTCATAATACATATAGAAAATGGTGTTGTTTTAGAAAGTGGTATTGCAAAAGCACGTAATAAAAGTCTATTTAAGTAATTCTGAGGAAATAAATAGCTTTAAAAATGAACCAGGGGATAGCATAAAAAGAAGACCATAAACGTAGTTTGTAGTGGAGTCCCATGAGACTGAGAAAGTACTGAAGAACTGAAACTACAGAAGCGAGGGGAGAAAAAGCCCCGAGCATGGACTGTGAAGACAGTCTTGCTCTCTTTTCCCTCCCTGCTCCTCTCTTTTCCTTTGTGTGTACAGATCTGGGGCGATGCTCAGACTGCCTAGTATTTGGTTCTTAACAGCGTGTGACTAACGCAGAAGGAAAGCTGGGTAAAGGAGGAAAAGAGAGAGGCGAGCCATCAGACCTTCTGCTAGCCAGGACTAGCAGGCCCTGCGTGCTTGTGCAGTACGGTGAGGGGAGATGGAAAACAATGCTTAATAGCTGCTCTGAGTCCATCCAAAGCAGAAAGGCCAAGTTTTTAAAAACTGCTGGCAAGATAAGGCCTCTGTTCCAAGGACCAACCATTTAAAGCAGCCTTTTTTTTTTTAGAAAGAATGCTATGGGACTCAGATATGTATCTGCTTATGTTTTAAGATCAGATGGGATGATGGCTGAGGGCGGTGTGAAGAGAGATGTATTATGCAGAACCTCCTGATTTAAAACAGTAACAAAGGATTTTGTGGCTAGTTGAAGCATTTTCATTTTGATGCCTTATTTCAATCTCTGTATCATTTCAGCTTATTCTACCCTGCACAATCAATCTCTATTAGCCAAATATTGCACCAAAATAAGGTAGATCTTTCTTTGTCACGCAGGCCATTTGGATTACATAGCAAATTTACCAAACATCACATACCGTGCCATTTACCTTGTACCAAAATTTGGTAGCAGAAATAACTCGATCTGTAGTCTGTAAGGACTGAACAAAGATGTACGTGTGGTCTGTTTGAGCTGTATTGACTGAAATGTCCACAGAGTGGAAGAGATGACATATATGTGTGACATAGCACCCACAAGTTTTCTCTCAGCGCTGCAGATGAATTCCCCAGAAAGGCTTTCCACGTATGCAGAACCCTCACTGAGGAGCTGCTTAGCCAACCTGTTTGAGCACGGGGACTTCGAGGTGTTCCATGATGCAAACTTCCATTGGGTGCCAATGCACAGCGGCCGTCTGGGGCCAGCTTGGGCTTCCCAGGGTGAGAGCCATGTTCTGTCCTGAAGAACAAGCAATTCCAGGTAAAGGCGCTGTGAACTGCCGGGTGCAGCACCCATAGCAATACACCACATCATCTTTCTATTTCTCCTTTCCCCACGTGCTGGCTCCCTGGAGTCTTTCACCTCTCCTCGGCAGCGTGTAGCCAGAGCCCTTTTTGGGATGCAAGCCCTAGGTTGCTCCTGTGTTTCTAAGTGTCAGTGGAATTAGTCTTATCATAGAATCATAGAATGGTTTAGGTCGGAAAGGACCTTGAAGATCATCGAGTTCCAACCCCCCTGCCATAGGCAGGGACACCTCCCACTAGACCAGGCTGCCCAAGGCCACGTCTAGCCTGGCCTTGAACACCTCCAGGGATGGGGCCTCAACAACCTCTCTGGGCAACCTGTTCAAGCTAATGGCTCAGTGATACGTGTAACGCAGCCTTGCTTCTACAATTTATGGTGCAAATTAATGAAGTGCAAACTGGGCTAATTTAAAAGAAAGAGACTCTTCTTTCAGTGAGGTGCTAGCCAGAGACCCAGGGTATGCGGGTTGATTTTCTGCTAAGTTGTGGGCTTTCTAGGTGAACACAAAAGGGGGATCCTCTCTGCTCCGGTTCCTCGGTGGTGCAAAAGGGATGAGAACACTTCCCTGCCCCACAGAAACATTATGAGGGGCTTAGGCACTGTGGTAATGGATGCCGTGGGTAGCTAAGATAAATAACCTGATAGTTAGTTGCAAGAAAATGATTGATGTTAGAATACTACAAATATGTTGAAAGCCTAAAATATCTTTGTGATGTCTCCCCATTTCTTGAAATGCCAATTAACATTTTTCACTCAGATACCTGATGTTTACATTGGCGCATTTTTACGCTCACATGTCTTACAAAATGGATACTTGCCTGACTTTGATTTTAGATGAAAGCACTCGTCCCTCAACCTCATAGTAATTCTGAAAGACAGAAAAGTTGCTTTTCTAGGAAGAAAAACAATGAGTTTTGATCGTGTTAGTGATGAGTGACAAGCCGAAAGTTTAATAAACAGACCACGAGTACCATCCACTATAGCACAAGTAGCAAATCACTATTGACTAAATTACTCCGAAGTCCCCAAGCTCTCTGTGAAGAAAAATAAAGTGTTACTTTGGTTTCCTGTAATCCTTCCTCAGTAAAAACACAGGATTCCCTTAGGAGAGTTAAAATCCATTACTAGGCTGCTCGATGCCTTTTTGTAACTAATTGTCTCTTCCATGAAGGGTATTACTTCCTTGAATCAAGAGCCAACGCAGACTCTCAAGGTGCAATGGGGCTGCTTTTAAGCCCATCTTCTTTCGGCATCCCCTTTCTGAGTCCCCTCGCTCCACCTCACTGGTTTCTAAGACTCCCCGGGTACTTACCTGTGCGGCGGCCGTGTGCGGGATGATGTGCTCTGAAGCATCTCTTCGTAGGGGTGCGGGAAGCACCCAGGCAGGCTCAGCACCTGAAGAAGAGTGCTTTGTACCACAAGCAGCACGTAGCTGGATTCGTTAGCTTCGTTTGCTTCCCTGATAGCAGGGCAGGCGCTCAGCTCATCAGAGCAAGCCTAGCTGTTTCTTATCACCCAAGGTACTTCCTTTTCCTACGGCCATATATCCCGACTACTTTTGTTTCTCATTTTTGTATACCACCCTTCCCCATTTCAGTCCGCTTGTCTCACAGCAAATTTGTAATTTCTGCAGTTTGTTCCATCTGGGGTTGTTTCTTATTGATTTAAGTAACTGTTAAATGAACTTCTCAAATAGTATTCTTCACTTTCCACAACTTAATGGTAAAAGCACACATTTGTAAGTCCATAAACTGCATCTGAGCTGAGTTTCAGCTCCTCGGTATGCAAAAATGAAAATTTTTTTTTTATATATATAGGTAAATGTATTTATGAGCACAATTGTAGAGGCAGAGATAAAAAAAGGAGGTCCTTTGATACTAAACTTACTTTAACATGGGGCATGTGATGATACATGTGTTGAATATAGCAACTGTAACAACAGCCAAGGAATTCCTTTATTGATCTGCCTCTTCCAATTCTGAACTATCTTTATTACAGAAAAGTTGTAAAATACATCTCTTGCTACTTGAAATTCTTTGTTTTCATTTAAAGAAATGGATGAGGAAAGCTAAACAGTTCCAGGATATACAACCCTATACAAGGTGTTGGAGAGGGGGGGAGGGTGGCTCAGTGATGAATGACCAGTCGTTCAATTGTTTTCTTTCTTGCAGAAATCAGAGACAGAGTACAGTTTATCTTACCCTGACTTTTAGCAAGACAGATTGCCAGGCAAAACCCCCGGGTTGAAGTCATCCAACCACCAAGTAGAGTAAAGAGACCATTGCTGTTACCTTTCCAGGACTCACCCCCACCCTCAAGGCCTTTTAAAAGGCTACGGTGTTTCTTTCTGAGGTTGTAACATGAACTTTAGCTTCTTTCACACCATTTTTACACTGAATGCAATCTGGAATGATTCATTCGGGGCCCGAATCCTCCGCTGTTAGACAGGCTGAGACCAGCTCATCCCTGTGCATCCCTTGGAAATGACAGTCACTGCTGCAGGATTCCCCTTCGCACTGTGTTTAGTCCCCTCCAAACCTTCTTTCAGATGCCACTGAACTTGGTTTCCTCTGGTTTGAACATTTCAGTCCTGTGCTACTATACCGGCATCAGCCAAACATCTCTTTCACCACACAAGCATGAACGGGGAGGAGAACTGTGTGCCAAGAGGATAAAATCCCTAAGTAACGGCAAGCTAACTGCAAGGCGGGCAGTTGTTCTCCCAGGTTTTTCCTGCACTTCCCTTTAGTTGTATTTTTCTTATCACCTCCCTTCCAGTCATTTGGAACAATACTTCTAGACATGGCATCCTGAATTTATTCCATCTACATCTGAGAGGCAACGCAGATCTTAAGTGGCCTTAACCATGCCCCGAAGGTGCTTATTTCCCTGTGACAATTCTAAATGTATCAGTAGCTTAAGTCAGCTCCAAAGAAACTGGGCCAAAGTGCGCATTATTGCGCTGTTTGATAAAATTCAGAGGAGCACCAAAGGCAGGACAGGCAGAAAGAGTTAAAAGGGAAAGATGGATGCAGTTGCAGTATCTATTACTTGCAAGTGACCGTAATGTGTTTATACAACTCTCAGGCAGGCTAGCGGATAATTAAAGGGAAGAACTGACACTAGACACTACACCACCTTATACGCTGCGGCACGGGGAAAGTCACACAAGTGGGATCGTAAGAAAACAGCAGCAGATTCCCTCCTCCGCTTTTTGCCATGCTCAATCTCTTCTGTTTTGCAGTTAGAAGCATGCCTGACTAGTCCACATTACTGGGAGGGAGTTAAAACATACTGATAAAGTTAGGGTCCAAATTGATCCTACTGCATTATGGTCAAATGTTTTAAAAATTCTGATTGCAGAAGGACAAACGCCTTTGCCAAGCTTCAGTTCAGCAGGATGTATTCTCATCAGTATAAATCCATCCTATGAGCTCTTCATTACCTTCCTATTGCTATAGCTGTAGACTATACTTTCATCTCAGACGTGCCTTTCAGTGAGATCAAGATTTGAGTCCTTGTCTAAGCCATGGATGGCTGGCTCCTGGGTGGGTAGAGAAGTCTCAGCAACGATGTGATTTCGGTGCGTGTTTGTGATTGGGGGAGTGATTACCTGTTCTCCGGCCATGTGAGGGGTCAGAGAAGACCATCCTCCCTCTGGACTGCCCAGACCACTCGGCCAATTTGTCAAGAATCCCATAGGATAAATAGCTGTCTCCAGAGACCTTTATAGTGACAAATCCAAATAAATCAGAGTCACTTTTACTGAGCACTTCAGCAGACAGCTCAGATTTAATGAATCAGCCTTCAGACCCCCAAGGAAGATTTTCTTTCCCAAGCCCAAGGGGAACAAATAAGTGCCAAAATTTGCTTTCAGGGTAAAACTCTATCAATCCAGCCTTTAATATTTTGTGATTGCAGTTACCAAAACCACTAACAGTGTTTTAAAGAGCACTGGGAATGCAGCAAAGAGCTCTCAGGATCTGTAGGATCAGTGTGCTCAGTGCAGAGAAAAGGAGGCTGCTATGGATCAGATGATTTTCCTCATCAGTGATCGGGGATGGACTTTGCATTCCTTTACTACTGCCCTTCTGCACTTTTGGCTGGAACTCCCCACCAACACAAAAAAAAAAAAAANCCCTAAACCCCACCACCACCAAAACTCACCACACAGATAAAACCTTGCAGGGTAGTCATTGTGGGTCATTCAAACAGTCTTAGGGCTTAACATCTTGATCCCCTCTAAAAACTTCCTTCTCCATTTCCTTCCCCCCTTTGGGATCCATCCAGATGCCTACTCAAATACCTGCTGGCGCCAGAGGAAATTCTCCTGTAACGGATACCCTGCCATGTAAAACCAATATTTTGTTTCCAGGGTCATCCCTTTCACACCCCCACAGATCATCTTGCTTCACCAACCTGCCTCTTGGTCAAGCCAAAACATGAGAAATTGTGAATCCAAAGGGTGGGATTGCAGAGCAGTTTAATAGGCTTGGTGATTGCTAACCCACACATTTCCTCAGCTTCCTCCTCCCGTTGTGGTAGCTTCAGCCGATAATTTGTGTCAGGTTAACAGGCTGCTGGGCAGATACCTCTGCTCACAAATCAGCAAAGAGAGAGAAAGAGAATAATTTAACCCAGCCCAGAGCTTTCATGACAATCATGACTGGTGCCACCTTTTCAGATAGGCTAATAGCTAATACAGAAAGGACTAATAAAGTTAAGAAACATCTTTCAGTGGTAGGGCGTAAGTGAGGGCTTCAGGAACCTTTCCGTTCCTTTGATCGTTCCTTCAGGAACCTTTTCCTATCAGCGTTTGATATAATTTATGGGCAAACAGAAAGGCAGAAATATTTCATTTGTGATGGTTCCTCATCACTTGTTTAGGGAATCGTGTTGGCAATAAGTGGATCAGTGTTTGGAATTTGGTCAGGAAATTCTTGGTTCGACACTTTATCCTGTTCTGCTTCTGGTTTTTATTTGTGCTCTCTGTCTGTTCATACACTTTACGTGATAATCAACAAATTGCTGTATATTAATGTATTGCAATATAATGAGCTTTGTTAATTGTCATATGGGATACATGAGAAGGAGCTCTTCAGAAAGGACTGAATAAGCACAGTTATAAAGTGACATTTTAGGTGCTCATTTCCTCATTCAGCCTTATAATACATAATATGGGCAATACCTCCAGGATGATAATTGAAGAAAACAATTAAGATTATTTACTTACATAAAATAGATAATCCTAGCTTTTATCTAAGTTTAATGAAGCTAAGTGCAAGGATAAAATAACAAGGACTCATTTCGGGACCCTATAATTTTATTGCAACTGAATTTTATTTAAGAAACTTTGTCTTTTTAAATTTTCCTCATGAAGGAAACGAATAACTGACTTTTTTCTCCTTTCAATCTTTGAAATAAAAAATTAAATACAGATAAGGTCAGGAAACAAATATTCTTTTGTCACGACTCAAAAAAAAAGAAGCCATAAAAGAAATTTTTACAAAATGGCTGCATGTAAGGCTTTGCTATAGAGCGGGCAATTTATTGCACTAGAAATTTGTCATCCAAAATTCTGCAGAATATGCCAGAACGCTTGTTCACATCTTAAAAAAGTCTCTTCAATTCTGACATAATATATTGCATAAAGTGCAGGAGAACAAGAGTAAAAATGTGTTTTTTTAATGATTAAGGACTGATCTTGTTCCAATTGAGTCAATGGCAAAACTCCATGGAATTGAGCTGAATATATGGGTATAGATAAGATGTTGTTTACTGTGCTCTCTCATTTTCTGAGAGCAAAATGTAAATGAAATATATTCCTTGCAAAAATTAGATTATCCCAAGTCATCTGCTGACTCCTACTTAAAACAGAGCACAGGGATCTCTCCATGTTCTCCAGGAGCTGCAAGCCCTTAATATCCGTGCGGCCTTAAGGACACTTTTGCCACTGTGTGAATTGGCTGTTGCACCGAAGAAGGAATTAACACAGTCATGGAACAAGAGTTCATGAGATTTTGCTCGTGTATTTAAATGAATGTGACATTAGTAGGTTCTCCCTTTTTAAAGCAACACATAATTTTCTGCAGAATCTTGCCTGGTTTTAGCACAGCCATGAGCAGGGGGAGAGCAAGGTTTTCCTGCGTGTGCCACATTTGCACTGGGGAATGAGCAGAGGGAGCACGAGCTGCATCATTTGTGCTGCAGCTCAGCCCTCCACAATGGGGTGGGCACTGGCCAACCGAAAAGAAAAGAGAGGAGAAGTGAAGAGCCTTGAGTTAGGTTCTGCCAGCATCAGCCAGGTAAAACACATGGTAGAGACGGATGGAGATTGTGCCAGTGGTGGAAATTATTCCTTCCAAGGATGAAAACAGGAGCAGAGAAAGTACCATGTCTCTGCAAGTCCTTGATTTTCCTGCAACACACTTTGGGAGGTAAAAACTCCCAGTTTGCATGTCTTAGAGTTGAGACTCAACCAGTCTCTTGTAAGATGACAAAGAAGAATTTGCCAAGAGGGCTCTCATTTTGGTTAACAAAACCTGTGGAAGGCAAACAACCAACCTGACAAACTCCACCTAATTGCTTCAGTGGCACAAAACGTTCGTCAGCTTGTACAACGCCTTACCAGCAGAGACGGGGCTACATGAAAAAAATAATTACCCCTGAAACAGGAGGTAGGGAACAGTGCTGCAACTGCTATAGAGCGATGTTATTAGGAAGTGTGAAGGAGTAGAAGGGAGTTGTTTACGATAACCTGACCAAATGATTCCTAAGTTGCTGGCCATACAATTCATCAGCCCGTCAGGTAAAATGTGCAAGGCAAAGTCAGTCAATACGGTCGCCCCCTTCCCTCTCCAGCCCATCCTGGCGGCTGACAGAGCATAACAGTGTTGGCTTTGACATTATTAGGTTATCCTGAAAATAAATCACTTTTGAAAAGGTGAATAATTGGACAGAGCTTAGTGCTGACAAGCAAAAGGTTGGAGGCGGGGGGGAATGGCAGTGAGGGGGAGAGGGAAGGGGGGCTGTGGTGTTGGAGATGCAAACCCATTCCAGAAGGCCACCAGCATGTGAGGGGCCATAAGGCTCGTTCTGGTTTGTACTTCGGCTAATGAGTGCAGTTTTTGGTCTGATAAGTATCAAACTGCATTTATAGTTTCTGAAACTATTTTTGATCCAGCAAAAAAATGAGACATACCTTTTCATGTAATCTAAACCGTGAAAGGTATAGCCCTGCTGAATAAAATTAAAAGGTAGTAAATTTTGTCCCTATAAAAGGAAATCCCCACTTTTCCCAACATTTAGCTAATCTGTGGAGTTCACTGCCGTAAGTGGTCATCAAGATAATATATTGTGGCTGGACTCTTAAAAGAGCGAGATAATTTTATGACCATCAGCAACATCTGTAACTATGCAAACGAAGATCATGATAATGGTAATCCATCCTCATATTTTACAGCATAGAATAAAGCCCCTTTGGGACACAGGAAAGACTGGATAATTGACTGGTTATCTGATAGGTGGTTTTAATCCTTCTTCTGACACCTAAGAGACATGGCGCCATTAGACAGAGGGTACTAGACTAATTGCTTGTACCTACTCCCACCAAAGACCACGGCAATATTTCAAGGGTTGATGTGAACTCAAACTTCGTGTGGACATGTCTGAAGGTTTGGTGCCAATAGTGGGTTGTAATTTGTCATTTTGCGATGAAAATGTAATGAGGTCAATCTACCATTCCTGGAAAGTTTACTGAATTTAAGTGCTGCGGTTCTGGCACTGCGATGGCATTTAAGGAATATAGGTTCAAATCCTAATGCCTAGATATTTGTGATGTGATCAAGACTAAATCATGCATAGCTGCATTATACATTATCTTCCCCTCTCAAAATAAGTGTAACAATAGGTTTTCTTTTATCCAGTGTCTTTCTGTACCATCTATTCCATCTTAGCTTGTCTAGATGAGGACTCTTATAGTAATTTTATAGTATCTGACATAAAGAGACAGCTTGCATCCTGAATTTCTTTGGGGTTTACTTATGCAAAGCTCTCCTTTGCAATCAATGGATTTAATTTTGACCTTTACAAGACCTTCAGAAGGATGCCCAGCCTGCTTATGGCTTCACTGCTCAAGGGAGATGCTTGAAATAGTGAAAAGGATCCTGAAAATGCAGTTCCAAGTAGTGCAAAAATCCATCTCCTTCTTCCTTCTCCCTTCTCCCTCTTATCTTCTAGCGAGTACTTAAGGGACATTCTGAAATCTGTCTTCCAAGAGTTCCCCTCCCAAACACTCCCATAAATGTCACAGTTCCTCGCTGTGCGTGCTGGCGGTGTGGAGATGGAAACACAAGGGGCAGAATATCAGGGGTTGTCAGGGAGTTGGGTGAAACATCCCTGTCTTCCCTTGGCCTTTTTAACATTTCTGAGCAAGTCCCTCTCATTCAGAAAATGCATGACGGGGAATTTATGGCAGGAAAACACCAACAAATGAAATGGGCCATGAGCCATCATATTTTAAGGCTCCACAAAAGTCCAAAATGAGCCCTCCTCTGAGGGAACCCTTATAAAGCAGTGCGTTTTGCAACCCCGGACATGGTTCTTCCACATGCCAAACACTGTGGTGGCGGACCCACTTGAAGAGATCCTCACCACCCTCTCTGCTTTGCAGCTCCTTCCCATCCTCCTCCCTGCAGTGCCGGAGTTCACGGTCTGCTCCACTGTGATGAGTCAACTGTTTGGGTGGCTGTGCTCCCAACCAGATTTGTCATAGTGTCTGCTTTCAAAACAACAGAAAGATTTCTCTTTTCTTGCTTTTTTTAAAAAAATCAGACCAGTCCCCAGGTCTGGTTTGGAGTTCAGCCCCCCCAGCCATCGAATTGGCAGGATCGAGGGGAGGTAACCCCTGTCAAGCAAGGAAGGAATCCCTTAACACTTCTCCCCTTTTAAAGAATTTGTGCCCTGGAAAAACACCCTCCTGTTAGATAAGGGGCAACCCAGAAAAGCCACCATCCATGAAAAGGGGAGGGATACTTCAGGCCACACTGCTATTCTAATAGAGCTATTCAAATTCATTATCACTGCATGATACAATCAGCCCTATATAGTTATCAGGATTTGGGGCTGTTTTCTTTTTCTGCCACTGACAAATAGGCCAAAGTAAACCAGATGACTGATAAGACAGACCCCTGGGAAGATGTTCTGCCTCACTTGATGCATGGATAGGGCTTTTTGTTCATCACTCAGATGATTTTGTCTTGCAGCATCTGTTTATTTTCCCTCTTCTTTCATTGCCCAAGTTTGAAAGCAGCCTGAAATAGAATCGGATTTATGCTATGATCTGCAAACCCTGAACTTTTTATTTAGGAGACTCAGAGACTATAAGGCCGAGAGAGGCCTTTGGTATCGTCTTGTCTGACCTCTGCTACAACCCAGGCCATTAGCTTTCTCTGACTTATTCTTGTTTGGTCTATCTACTGGAAAAACATCCAGTCCTGATTTAAGAATTGTGAGTGGTGGAGAGAATTCATCACAACTCTCTACGAACTGTTCTTGTGGTCAGTTACCCCATCTGTTAGAAAATTTCCATTGTGCTTCGGTTTAGGTTTGCCGAGCTTCAGTTCCCAGCCGTTGGCTCTCCTCCTTGCTGCGCCTTTGTAACCTTAGGTTTCCATCAAGAGTCAGCTCAGAGAATGGGGCAGTAATTAGGGACATATATATCACTTAGAGGTGTTTTCAGTCAGCTTGCCTCCTATGCAGAAATGAACAGAGCCATGTAAAGGCTTTCTGAGAAATAGATTATGATTTGTTATTATTCCAAATACTGTTTACATTTGCTGTCATTTGAATTACAGGCATATGATTTTCCAATACCTGTGGAAACATAACTCCCACCAGATGCTTTTAAGGATCACCGGGTAAATTTTTAAATGAGAAATGGCCTGTTACCCAGAATTCCAGAGGACCCACATTTGCCATTGCTGTCAACTGAATTAAACCAAAATATTTTATTTGCAAAGAGAATTCAGCAAGTAAGAGAGTGAACTCAGGTACCATACTTTTGGTGTGTTACAAACATATGAATTACAGTTGATAAAGGGACTTGAGATCTGTTTCTGAAAGGTGCTTTCATGATATTACAAGACGTTTCTCTGATGTGATGACCGCTTTCCAGAGGATGCTCTGTCAAACACTGTCCAGACCCAGGGAAGCATGAAAAGATGACAGAGCTAGATTGGGATGATAAAGCACAGTCAAGTACCCACAAATTGCCTTTTTAATTGTTCTCTCTGACGGTATTATGTAACATTACCCTTCCTAGGGGAACATCCACCAGCAATGGACCACATTTACTTGAGACGATGCTTTCTGATCTGATTACATATAATATTTTCATTTTCTGGTTACATATAGTATTTTCATTGCCAAGTTATTGTTATGGTCCCTGGCCTCTGTTCCTCAGCTATGGATTTGGCTACTGCCAGCATCTTGTACACCAATAACTTTTCTCCTGAGCCTTGTCTCCTTTGGTCACAAAAACTCTGTCCTTTTTTCCTGTAATCTGGGAAATCTAGGATTTAACTAGCTCTCCACTGCCTGGTGACTGAGTTTGCTAATCCCCTCTGCAGGAAGGCTCC
Source organism: Anarhynchus alexandrinus (assembly GCA_008711295.1). Lineage (NCBI taxonomy): Eukaryota > Metazoa > Chordata > Aves > Charadriiformes > Charadriidae > Anarhynchus > Anarhynchus alexandrinus. Next base: position 3,199,104 of record VUYV01000060.1, read on the forward strand.
TTTCCTTCTGTCCTCAGCTGGGGTGAAGAAAGTTTGAGCCTGCAGTGTGTCATTCATGTAACAGAAACTGAATTGGCACTGAGAAGAGTTTCCCGAGTATTTCTTGAGACCTAATTCTTTAAGAGTCTTTGGATAGGAAGATCTTGATGAATCTGAAAAAAAAGAGGGAATCAAAGATCAAAGCCCAGGAGAAAGAACAAAGCATGCATGCTTGATCCCTTAACTGGTTTCTGCTATAGGCACTGGTGCACCTTCCGCTGAGAGAGGCAGGTCTGGAAACTGAAGATAGGTTTTCAAGAGACTTTGTAGAAGAGAAGCAGTAGTGAGAGTGTTTGAACGGTGAAACATAACTCCATAATCCTTTATGGCACTACCTCTTCTCCTGGTCTATCTTCCTAATTCAAAAAGTCACAGACTTGTGAGGGCCAGAGTGGGGACCAAAGACCTGCCAGGGATCAGTTGCCTTGCCCTGGTTGCTAGACCTCTGGGGACCTGGAGTGCAGGGTAGATAGGAAGTTTCATGACAGATGCAGGAGTAGGCGTTCAGTCTTCTTTACTCCCGTGCATAGCTGTCCCCAGGCAGGAAGAGCTGCTTTCCGCATTGCTCTTGTGTTGCTCAGTCCTGCCAGCTCATGAGGCCAGGACAGACTGTGAGTTGGATCAGGGAAGTTTTCCCCAGTGGATTATGCCACAAGCCAGTGAAGAATTGGCAAGGCATGGGAAAATGCCCTGTGCCATGTGTCCTCTTCCATGAAGAGTGAGGAGAGTAGCTGGCCTAGGAGGGAGCTGTGCTGGGTTGATGCCAACTGGGAGTTTTCCTTTGCAGATGATGAATTCACGGTAGCTATCTAAGATCAGCCCAGACTGGGGGGTTGAAGGGGAGAACCTGGCCCATAGGTGGATCATGCTGACACTTCCATGAAGATAAACTGGCTAAAGCAGAGCCAATCCACCAGCATAACTGAGCAGACAGACTGGCAAAGAGGACTAAATCCACATCCAAGTAAAGACAGCAGTAAAAAGTCTATCGTCACTTTTGGGACTCAAATATAGTCCTATCACTTTAACCACTAGCACAGTGTTTTTCTTTAAGTGCCACTTGACAACAGCTTGGTGCTGGGGATGGAGAACATTTAAATAACAAGCAAATTTAAATTTAGCTAATTTACAGTGAAACCCTCTAGATGTTCCAACTAATGATGCTAGATCATTCATTGAGAATGCTGTGTTGCCATCCCTGTGACATGGATGCAAGGACAGCTTACTTTTTGAAGTTACAATGGGATGGTTTGGGTTTTTTGTGTCAGTCAAGCTGATGCAGTAGGAATTAATACTACATGTGAATGAACAATAATAATTATTATGCTCTGCAGTTAGAAGTTCCAGTGTTTTTTGTTTATTTAATAATTTTCTGGAATAGTTCACAGGCGTTGGCTCCCGTTGTCCAAATATTTCATGTGTATTCAACTTTATAGTTGTACTGAAATGTAACTGGTCATCTGGCCGAAACCAGAAGGCAGCCAATTAAATTCACAGGAAAACATTAATCTGAGCTGAAGAATTCACAGCACATGTGTGCAATCATTCCTCCTTTTACGTATGCTTTCTGTTCTTCCCCTGCTCCGGCTCCCCCAGCTCCCACCCCCTGCTTCTTGTTTCACTGGTCAAAGGAGAACGTGCCAACTCTAACAGCACTGTCCGAGGGAAAGGAAAATTAACACCAGCTTTGCTTTTGTGCATTCAGGACCCCGTCCAAGAAGGCCACTAGAGTGAATGTGAGTTTTTCTCCTGCTTTTACCAGGCCTGGGATCCGGCCCAAGCGTTGTACTGCTAACGCATATCAGCGCAGGGTGTGAGGATGGAGGACGCAGGAGCCAGGACGTGGGTGGCAATAAATGAGCCGCGGGTTGGAAGGGAGGAACAAAATGGAGAGGGAGGGCTTGCAGGAACCGGGGAGGAGAAGACGGGAAGTCGGGCAAGCTGGGAGCAGGAGCAGAGGTCTGGGACCACGAGGACATACTCTCTTTTGGGCTGGGAGCTGTGGCTGGTCTCAGTAAACATCTGTGAACAACTGCTGGAGATGTGGGCTTCTCACCTCCTCCTCTTTTCTGTTTCATTCTGCAAAAAAGTGTCCCGGCTCCACTGCGAGTTTCAGCCAGGGAGAGATGTGCTGTGGCTGCGAGGGGGTCCTGCTCTTCCAGCGAGCCATGCTGGGGTCACTCTGCTTCCACCTCCTGCCATTTCAGGACAAAAAGGGAGGTGATGTTTTTCCAAGGCAGGGATTGCATCAAAAACCAAACAGATTTATGTCAAAAGGGCATCCAGGTGACAAAGTTAAGCATTTACCACCTGGGAAATAATGGAAAGGATGATACTTGCACTCTCATGTTGAAAGATAGTTGTGCAGCGCAGGAGAGGGTAGTCTACAGGACTACTGCCTTATGTGTTGCAGAAGTGATAAATGGGTGGTAAATTAAGTGGAGGAAGATTAGGGTTAAAGTGCCTAGTTAATGTTCATGGCAAAAATGATTCCACCCACTGCCTTTGCCACAATGCTCCTAAGTAAAGCTGTGTACTAGATCTCCAAAATCAAGAACCTAGCAGTTACACAGATAAGTGTGTATTCCCCCATTTGCTGGGGTGCCACACATGGTTCCTAGGCTGGAGTTGCACAAGCACAGAGATCTCAGCAGGCATCTTGGCATGATTTGAGCCTACAAGGCATTATAAAAATGCTCCACACACTGGAGAATTAGATCCTGGCTGTTGGGAGGTCTGCCACTCTCTGGGAATTCGGTTTCTCATCTTTAACTGTGAATAGTTACATCGCAGACTTATGGGTGACAAGTCTTACAGTATGGTGTTTCAGTGTCTCTCAGGGTTAGAAGTGCATGCATGGAAATCTGAGTGTAATAAAGGGTGCAGATTTATATATACATATATATGTGTATGCCATATACAGTATTCATGAACATGGTGTGAGAGATAATAGAAAAGCTATATTATCCCATCTGTAAGGGTCTATGTGAAATAAGGGACTCTGCCATAATAATACCAAGGTTACATTTGGCACTTTTTAACAACCTTATTGATGAACACAAAATATTAGATTGAATGGGGAATATATTGTCTTCTCAACACCAGAGGGAGCCCATCTGGGATATCATCCACTTATTGGCAAAGGGAGTGTGCTTTATTCTGAATATATCCTCCAAATATTTCTATTTCTCTCTCTCTGACTCTTATTTGTGCACACACACACACACACACACACACACACATACACACCCCCCCCAGGTTATATCAATCACCGCAGATCCACACCACTTACACACATGTGTGTATGTATGTGTATAACCAAAGTTGCGCGATGTAGTGTGCTTTATGCTTTTTGTTTTGATTTGGTTATTTAATTCATAATTCAGTTGAGATCTGAGATACAAATGCTAAGTAGTTTTTTGGCTTGATGTCATACAAAGTTTTAACACAATGCTTTTGCTTATGGCCTCCGGCCAATGTGTATGCCTTGCACGTCATTTGTGGATGCTCTCAGGAAAGAATGTGCAGAATTGCATTTATTTTTTGGCATTATGGATTGTATGAAAGCTACTTTAAAGCTTATTCTAGGCCAGCTATTCAAAAAAATGTAATACTACTTGAATTTTATAAACAAGAGTTTAAACAGGGCTGGTTTATGTTATTGTTACATTTTACAATGAAGAGGCAACATACTGACCATCAGAAGTCAAACTCAGCTTTTGCTTCCTAACAAATGTACAAGTTACAGGTATGTTGAAAGCTTTTTTAGTGTTGAGCCCAATTGCTTCTGGCAGAAATCACACAACAAGTTATGAACAGTATGCAACTCTCGTTTAGTTAGAAGTTTTGGTGTAGGTTTCAAAGGAAGCAGGAGGAAATACAAATGTGAAGGACTATTCATAGGGCAAAATGTACCTAGACTGTAAGTAAGCATTTTGCAGGCATGGGCTTCATCGTCACTCTACAGATGTGAAACGCCTGTCAGTAAAAGCTTTCTGACTGGTCCTCTCTGCAGTATCGCATGAAAAATATGGTTTTAGCAACTGCCCTTCCTGCCTACAAAATTGAATGTTCCAGCAGCTCAAAAGGGAGATGGCTGGAGGGGTAAATGCTTTGCCTGCCTGGAGTATAAAACAAAGTTGATCCATGTCCAACACCTGACTAGTGTTTAGGAGCTGAGGTGTGGACCTCAGTCTGAACGTACCTTCTCCATTTCAGAAGCTTTCCCCAAACTGCTTGGCAGCTGCTGACCTGTTCCGGCAGTCCTAGTTCCTGTCACAACTGGTGGCACTGTGAATGCAATCATTTCTGAGAAACTTCACAGCAGATGCTAGACTCAGAGGGAATTTTGGGGTGAAATGTGTGTTTGACTAGTTGGCCCTCACAGCTTTGTCCTGGCAATCTCTTGTCTAGAAAGAAGGGAGAAAAAAATTGCTTAGGTCCTTTGGGTTAAAGCTCTGTGATGTCCCTCTACTCACAACCCAAAGTGAGCAGCACCTTCTCATCTTCAAGTTTTGGCTTGCTCAAAGGAACATTGCTGTAAAATATAACAGAGGCTGCTCTAATTTACAGCTGTCTGCAGGCTTCTTAGCAACCAGCAGGCAGGACTGCTAGCTTTCCCATATGTGTTTCTTCCTCCTTCCAATCCAGCCCTTGGCAGAAACTGAGGCTTAAAGGAAAGAAAGGGAATAGCTTGAGGTGATCCTAATCAGAGTCAGTTTGTTCCCCCTCAAGCAGCCTAGAGAGCCCACAGCAGAAACGAAGGCTAATAACAGTACCAACTTGGTCTGGTGACATCAATATGACAAATACCTGCAAAACTGCAATAAATATTGGGAGCCGAGAAATACAGTGAGTGGTAGTGTATGAAATGAAGAGTCCTTTGGACATAGGGAGTGATGAGAAGCACTGGAGTAATGTGGACCATTTTGTTTGGAGAGGAACAGATCATGTACTAAAGTATCTATTAGGCATAAGTTCTAGCAACAACTTTAAAATGCCATCTACTAAACTGATTTTGAAGTGACTTTCAAATGTGAATATAATTAGTTCTGTTAGAAGAGAAAATGAGGTAAGCAAACATTTTGCTTAAGTACAGCCTTCAATAATTATGGGGCTGGATAGTTGTTCTAACTCAAAGTTATTGATTTAGAAACAAATACTGACTTTTTTAGATTTTCCTGTGAACAGGTGAAGAAATCAGCTAGAATTATGTCATGTATATATTAAGTATACATTAAGTATGTTTGGTTATACCAATTGAAGAAATGATCGGAATATTTTTGCATAGAAAAGAACCAAGAACTCATTTTTTACCTTAAAACATTCCTGAATCCAGAAACTTTAGTTTTGGTTACTTCAGGTGAAGTATTTTTTATTAGAGTTGAACATGAAGATTGCTAAAAGAAGTCTTATGAGAATGCTTGTTATTGTCTGATCATCTAAGTACTTTTAATCAAAGAGGTTTTGAGTCAAATGAACAGCTAGACATCTGAGTCCTTCCTCCGACGTTACAAGCTGGGTATTCCTGACATTTTGTAGAATATTATTACCTTGATTTTTTCAATGTTTCATGATTTTACCATTTTCTAGGTTCCTGTCCTCCAGACTTCTTTTCTAAGTGGCTGTTGCTGAGCTCTGTCTACCTCTGTACTAGCTGCTTTGGGCAAACAGCTTAAAACCTCTCAATTGAGACAAGAGGTAACGGTCACAAACTTGAACATAGGAAGTTCCATCTTAACATGTGGAGGAACTTCTTTACTTTGAGGGTGGCAGAACACCAGAACAGGATGCCCAGAGAGGTTGTGGAGTCTCCCACACTGGAGACATTCAAAACTCACATGGACGCCATCCTGTGCAACCTGCTGTAGGTGACCCTGCTCTGGCAGGGGGGTTGGACTAGATGATCTCCAGTGGTCCCTTCCAACCCTGACCATTCTGTGATTCTGTGATTCTGTGAATGCAATGCTAAACACTTTGCAATCTATTTCAAGAAAAGGAGAGACTTCCATCCAAAGAAGGCTGTGAGATCCTCATCAGTGATGGTTTTTAAGTACCTGTTGAACAACCAAGTGTCTGGAATGAAACGGATGTAATTGAATCTGTACTTAGGCAGGGGAGTGTTGCAGATGATGTCTGGAGGACCCTTTGATTCTTGAAATACTTTCTATCATTCTAAAACATAAACAAAGAGTTCCATATTTTTTTTTTCCCATTCCATAATTTTAAGTATCATAATTGCTGCAGTTTGGTAGCATAGCTAAAAATCTGTCTGGAGACACATCATTCAGCTAGATTGCATGGGTTTTTTTCTTTTTTTGGAATAGCTGCTGAAGAAAAATTTTCACATGATATTTTTGTATAATGATGCTGTTGCCACCTTCGTTAAATCCTCTGGTACTTTGCCAAAGGAGTAACCTTTGGTAATCAAACACAAAACAGCAGACATCTTGCTCTCACTCAGGTTTTGCTGCTCCTTACCAGTTGCTCGCAAGATGGACAGCATGGCAACACAGTCTGAGAAGGTCTGAAGGCCTCTCAATTCTGGGTACAGAAGCAATGCTAAAACACAACTTTAGAGATTTTTATATGCCATAATAGCAACCAAGCACATAAACAGCTTTCAAGACTTTTTGCCCGAGAGTTAAAGTCATATCAAATCAGAGCAGGGCAGCGAGAGAGGATGTATTGGCCATCAGCGAAAGGGAGTTAACAAGTGATGAAGTCAGGAATGTGCTGATGTCTTTAAGCTGAATGAGGGGGATAAAGTGTGGGAAGTCACAGCTTCGTAGAAATGAAGCCACTGTTGGGTTAATTAATTGGGGTGGGATGCCTGCACGTTGAGGGGAGGAAAGGTGCTTCATTTGGTACATGTCTTAGTTTTGAGCAGCAGTTACAAAGGATTGTGGAGCTAGGGGAAGGACCGAAGAAGTGTTGGGTACAGCTCAAACTGGCAGGGAGCCAAAGAAACTTGTCAGATATTTGTGAAAATAGGCCGCAGCTGCTAGGGCTAGAAGTGCTTCTAGCTGTGTAAGCAGCACGCTGGGCCTGAGTGAGACCCCACACTGACTGTCCCCACAATTTCTGACAAGGCTCTGTCTGCCACAGGTCAGATTTCACACATGGGGCCTGGTTTTGGTAACATGAAATGCCACATGGTGGGCTTCCTACAGCGTAGCATCTCCCCCTGGCCTGACAATGCCAGGTGAAGGGACTTGGTAAAATTTCTTTTGAGGACAAGCCCTACGTGCCTGTTCCTCTGTGCTTGCACAATATCTCTCTTCTCCCTGACTTTGGGCTCTACAGCAACATCCAAGCGAGCTGTTTCCCATTCATGGCAAAGCAAAGGAGTTAATTTCACCATAAGCTGTGCGCCCTGATATCAAGAAAGAGTAGAAATGGCTGCTTTGTTTGACCAACAAATAGTGGCCATTCACCTTACACTCAAGCAATTTTAAAAGGCTTGGTTGCTTGTTTTTCTTTCAGTCCCATATTCTTTCTCATTCCTTCTCCTCCCTTTTTCCTTTGTAAGCCTTTGTAAACTTACACTGATAAACTTTATCCCAGAGCTTAATTTTCCTGCTAATTTGGGGAGAGGAAAAGAGGGAATTTCCAAACCAATTTATCTGAAAATCTGACTTCCTAAATATGTATTTCAAAATTAACCTGTTCACAGGATTACTTGGCTTAACCATCCTAAATATATTACGTATCATCCACCTCTGGAAAGCATAATCTAATGTTTTGGGGAAAAGAATAATTTTGGGAGACAAGACAAAAAGTCATGGAGATTTGGAGGCGTTTTTGTGTTCAGCTTGCATAATAATATGTAGAAAGCAGATTTATGCTGACTTACAGGTGGCATGACTTTGACTTTTAACAATTTTATATTGTAATACTTATAACTATTAATGTCCAATCTTTTGTATTTTTAGGTCCTTTAAAATGAAAATATTATTCTGGGGAAGTTTCAATGTGTTGCCCTGGCCTCAGGTAAACACCACTAAAGCACAAGTTTTATCCTTCCTCCTCTCAAAAATGCCTGTTGGTTTTCAAGAGGAAGAATGAAAGGAAAGGAAGTGCGATGGGTTGTTTTTGTTGTTTTACCACTAGTTTAGTCAAAGATATTCAGGTAAAGAAGCATCAAGGCTTATAAAAACTTTGTTATTTGTATGCAACATTCATATTTTTCAAGGCTGGAAACAGCAAGTGTTCAGCATGGATGGCCATGCCCATCCTTAGGGTTTCCATTGCCCCTGTGAGCAATTTGATAGCTACTCACCCTGTGGAGTAAGAACAAAGCGTGCTGAAGGTAAAGGAAAGGATCCTTTCTTTCCTCTTTTAAAATACAAAGCAAGCATAAAGTAAGCCAAAGGGAGAGCTACATTTATTGTTATTTAGTGCTCACTTATTGCAGCTATTTATAAACATTTTATAATATCCTAAATGTAAGTCAGGATCTTTATAGACTGTGGAGATTAGTCCTGGCACTGGAGCCTCAGCTGGCATATATCAGGATACCTGATTTACAGCAGCTGAAGGTCCCTAGTTTTGGATGAGGTTCAGATGTTTCACCTCAGCCCTGTGTCTGGCCCTGAGAGCTACTTTGTGCATTTATAAACTTATCTAAACGTGACTAATGACATTTTCACATGCCCATCATTGAACATGTTTCTTCTCTTTTTCAAACCTGCTCAAGTCGGAGGAGGGGAAAATCCAGGAGAAAGGCTGCCTGCCTTTTTTTGTCTAGCCTGCCAAGGGGCACAGTCAGGAGAATGTGGCTGAAGCTCCACTGCCCAGCTTCAGAATGGAAAATAGAAGGGGACCTAGATGCAGAAGCAAAAGAAGGGGAAAAAACTTTTTCTCTTTTTCTTTTTCTTTTTCTTTTTCTTTTTCTTGAACTGAAGGATTGATGTTTTTATCTCCATTTTTCCCTCCACTCCATCATGCAAAGAGTTATTCCAAAATCACTTGGCAGCCGCAAGACAAGCTATTTCCTAACCCTCAAAATAACTCTTGTTTTGAATAGTTCCCAACTCCTTAGAAATGCATCTACATGTATGTATGTTTTGCATGAGAAAGAAAACTTAGAGTAGAAATAAATGCTCACAGTTAATGACTGTTAAAATCCTGCTACAATCATTATTAAATTTGGACTGGTTCTGTATGTAGAGTCCTAGGTATTAATTGATGTGTATTTGTGATATAAACTGTGCAAGCACTAAGGAAATGGGCAATCCTAATCCCAAATTTCTGCAATCTAGACAGAAAGGGTGAGTCTGTTAGACCTCAGAGTTCAACCAGGGAAGGGAATATTTTTCCTTGCTACAGTCTGAAAAGGCCTTTTAAACAGTTTTGGCTGGCAGCCACAGAAACAGAAACACCAAGGCTGACCTACACAATACAAAATAAAATCATGGGGGTGCAGTGTGCCCAGTTTTGCTTGACAGCCTTTCTTCACTAACTAACTGAGGGTCAGTGTGTGTTGAACACTTCGGTACTTTTCATCTGGTCATGGACTGCTTAAGCACAGATTTCCTGGGAGGTTTCTTCCTAGCACTGGTCAATAGTAAACTTGGTAACTTCATAGTTTTACCTGCTCCCTGCCACTTCCAGGAAAATGGAGGCCACTTTGGTGTCCATCTCTGAAAACTCACCAGGGGCATTACAGCAGAAGAAACGATGCCAGTAAAGTACATCTTGGAAAAGAAAAGACATCTATACTTGGTGAAAACCAGGCATTAGCAAATAAGGCTGGCTTTTTTGAATCTATACAGAGCGTTTCTTGTCTTTTCCAAAGAACAAAAGTTATGGATAACCCTACCAGCACTTCCATAGTAGAAAATGTCTCCCCTCTTCAGGGCAATGACTGGAGAGATTCATTGCTAGAGAATGATAGCCTAATAAAAACATTCTGAAATTGCACATTTCTCAACCAGTTATCATCTACTTCTTAACCTAACTCTTTCTACTTGAAGACAGCCTGGGGATTTCCAGCCTTCCCTCCCCTTCAAACTAGAGCTGTGGAAAGCTGTTGTTGCTCTTCTTCATCTGGGCTTGTTACTGTCTGAGTCCTCTTCCCTTTTGTGAATCCTGAAGAATTTGAAGAACTCCACGCTGCTCAAGAAGAGAGAGGCTTCCACATGTGTTGGGGTCCCCTTCACAAGCACATTTAAAAATTAGCCTTATTGCTGATTTCAGCAAATCTCCAGCCTACAGATTGTTTGTTTCTAACTAGCTGATTCCAATTCTCTGATAAATAGAATATACTCATGTTATGCAAGTGCTAATGACTTGCTAAGGCCAGTTCAAATTAAAAAGCGATAGAAGGTAGAGTTAACCAAGTAAAATAAAAGGCCAGGAAAAGCAGTAAGTGATAAGCAACTATTTGACTGTGATGCATCACTGGACTACAAAAGTTGAACCAGTTGACCTCTGGAGGCCTGTTCCAACCTGAATTATCCCATGATCTTAAAAATATTTGGCTTTCTCGTCCTGCAGGATTTTCTCCAAAATAAAATGCCCATTAAATGTCTTCTTTTTCCTGTGGTTCTCAGAAGCCAGCACCTCTACTTGCTCTTTTCTTGTCTTGCTTTCCAGCACTGCAAGTACAGCAGTAAAACCATTCCCCTCTCTGCACATAACTTGGGCAAGGATTGGATATTTAAGGAAGATAACAGATTTGATGAAGAAATTCAGAAACACAAAACTGACAAATGAAATAAACAAGTTTATCGTATTTCCTGCGTGGAAGCATAAAAAGGAAAGTTTCAAAGGAAACAACTTTCAAGCAAGAGAACATGTAAGAACATGTGATTTAAATGAGTTTACAAAGTACGATTTAAATATAGGCTTTTAAGTTTGCTGGATGATATCTATTCAGTTCTTTAAAGGTTCTGAACCGTTTTGTTCAATGACAGAAATCATTTAACTTTATTAATAACTTTATTATGTTAGTTAAACAAACTGAAATAGAGCAAAATAGATAAAAAGAAAAAAACAACAACTTAAATCCATCAACACCCAGCAAAAAAGCGCCAGACTATCCCTCAGTCTGGGCTAAGATGTTAAAACTAACATCAAAATAAATTAGGAATTAAGCAATGCAGCTATCAAATCAAGACCAGGCTAATTATCAGCCTCCCTTCTTTGAACTCTGTTCTGGTTATGATGATTTTGCCTCCTGGAACCACATCAAGCAGTGGTATTACACAACAGACACCAGGAGAGCACTCTTGAGCAGAATTTGGTAACTTTTCTTTCCCAGAAGCTGTCTTTTCAGAACTCCATGGACTATTACCACAAGCCATAAATCAGGTCCTATTTCAGTCTTTCTTTAACTGGTGAAGTATACCTTACAGAGAGAGGACCAAGGAGCTCAAAAGCATCATGATGAGGCATGAGAAGGCAACAGCATGTTGTGAGTGAGGGGCAGGCTAAGCTGTCTCTAGTGAATGCATAGGATGGTTTCAAAGAGAGGAACCATTTGGCTGTGGACATAAGTCCTTTCCAGTTCCAGCTATGTTAAGGGAAACAGGATCTGCCCTTGCTGTCCCCCAGCATTTCGTCACCATTCTTCTGCTAGAAGGTATGCCACTTTTAGGTCTTCTGGTGGCCATATCAGTGAGCACTTCCCATGAGATTGGCTAAGTTAGCAATGACATACATGTGAAACTACCAGTTTTATTTTGGTTATCCTAAGTAGTTCTGGGTGAGGAGAATTCACTGGATAGCCTGCCACCTCCTGTGTAGGAATGAACACGGATAGCAGTGGTGTGATGGCAAGGACTTGGGACTAAGTTGGAACTGTCATCTTCGTAAGGAACAGCTGAAGCCATTCTGAGGCTGTGTTTGAGGAGTGTCTGCAGTATTATCTGTTGTGATGGGGACTTTGACTGACCCTCATACAGACCTGTAGCAATTCCACAACAAAAATTTAAGTATTTAAAAAGACTGGGAGTTTTCCCAGCTAGAGATAAATCAACAGCTAAAAAGAAATCCAGAAGACAAAACAAAAAGGAAGGAAAAATATGCAGTTCATGAACTCTAGTTTTCACAACAGTTGAAATTCTCTTAGAATATATCTTGGAGCGCTGTTCAAAAAAGAGACAAAGCTGGCAAGTTCCTTCTACTAGTGGACCCACCACGAGTGAAGTAAGATTGGGCAGCTGTTGGCACAGTCTCTTCAGTGACATCTTGAACTTCTTTTCCCCAGGAGGCCCATGGAGGGAATCCCATTGAGGGATAGCAGCATTCCTCAGGTAAGGGGCTTCTTTGCCTCGCCCTGTTCTCTTACAAAAAGCTGTCAGTGCACCCGGTCAGATCTTCCCCCAGACCTATGGACAAATCAGTTCCAATGGGACAATGCGGAAGCTATGTAACTTTATCTAGTTGGGCTCAAATGTGGTTTCCTTGGTTGTTGCCTATTTTGGGAAAATTCCTACTGAACCAAAACTTTGCAATATTTTCTCTCGTTATATCAGAGCATATATGTCTGTGATCTTCCCCTCCAAATAGCAAAAATGTAGACACTGAACACCCGCGTTCCTGAAGGAGCCAAGATGGTTTTATCTGAGTGACAAGGTCCAGGGATGATAGTACATTGCCAGGTTATGTAAGGTCCAGTTCACATATCCAATTAAAAAGAGGGCTTTTGTCAACAACCGACCACTTAACGTTCATTTATCAGTGAAGATAAAAGTTAGCAAACCAGAGAGCTGACAATCATCTTTCCATTTGGAAGGCAGCATTGCATCAGACAGATGATCTTCTGGAGTCTCTCTCAGTACAGAAATGCTACTTTAAAATTTCTAAGATGAAATGCAGTTAAGAAGCAAATTTATCTCACCCTGGTGTATTATTGCTCTCACCATGCGTAATGTTCATTTCCTCCCCTGGAATCTTGATGTGCAGCAGCAGGTTACACAGCTCTGGCTTCTGTGAAGCCATTGGCTTTGCTTAGGATACACATCTTCATTTTCAACAATGTTGTCATGTTCCTTCCTAATCCAGGCCACTGTGTCTGCTTATTAACTAATAGGAGGTATTTCCTCAGGACAGTTCTTGTCTTCATTAGTATGTTTGCTGGTTTATCTCAGACCTGCCAAAATAAAGAATGCATAATAAATTTCAGAATAAAAGCCCTGGACTTTTTAAAACATCATCCTTATAATGAAGAAGTAATGTCTAGGTTTTTGACCTCTTACGTTCTCTTTTGGAGGCACAGTTTGAACATGCCAAGAACTGGAACCAAAGCAGTCATTAACTAATTAAGATTTAGTAACTTCAGACCATGAATGAGCTCAAAATATTACTTGCCCCTTTGCCCCTCTTGTGCCTGTTTTCCCCTCCAGGTGCCACGCTTCTGTTGTGAGCCCAAAAACTGAATGAGTCAGCCCAAAATTTAGCCCTTAGGGGTTGCAATCTCAACAAAGGGTCCAGTGCGAAGACCCACGTGGATAACATGATAGACAGCATTTAATCTCCTGAATGCTAAAGCCGCTACGGTCACACCATGTAATAAAAAAGCACTGCTAAAATAAACTAAAAACTGTCAATGGGAAAACTGATAGTAACTGGGACATACGGGGTTTTGAGGAGAAAATTTTAAAATAAGCTGTGGCAGCTCAGTCCTGTAGTCTTTTTCTAGACGGCACTCATCTCATAGCCAACGGAAACGTTACCTGATGGAGGACTGCGCACTCCAGTATGACATCAGCAGCGTTCTTGATATTTATAGTCCTGTAAATTATGGATACGCAGCTATTTATCTTTCCTGGAGCAGATTCAAACCTGGCGTAAGCTCGCTAGGCTTGCAGCTGGGTAGACTTGGCCCTTTTTCTCTCACACAGATCCTACTCCAGAAAAGCACTTAACTCTTAAGGATGAGAATAATCTGATTATTTTTGCTGGAACCTGCACATTTCAATTCAGGCATGGATTGGACTTAAAGGGCCCCTGACAGGGATGTGATCATTCAGTTTACTCTTACTGATAAATAAAAATAAAATTATTCCTAATTGCATCTGAAACTGTCAGCTTTGGATGAAACATTTTTCTTTCTGCTTCACCGTGATACTAGCACACAAGAGCAGCTAGATGTCTCACTAGAACAAACTCTGAAAAAACTTTTCCTTTCCCAATGAATATCAGTTAGATACTCTTTGTTACCAACTATATTTCTCCCCAATTCACAGCTTTAAGCTTCAGAATATTTAAAAAAAGAAGTCACAGAGTGAGCTTGTTGGATAGGGTCAAAAATAAGTAGTGCTGCCCCAGTTCAATGTAGAATATTCTGAAAAAAGACCACATAGGGAAAAATCACCTATTGTCATTTGGATCGTTTGACTGCTTCAGTCCATTTTGTACAGCATGTAACACAAGGAGGTGAAAATCTCTCTGAAAAGAGAGCAGTTACTATTTTATGGGAAGCTCCATGCAATCATGATTGTTCTCAGAATATCTTCACCGAAAGAGGACTGCAGCTTTCCATTTTTCTGTTGACTGCAATCACTGCACCAGGTTTTAAACAATGGGTGCAATTATGTTACTTCTTTACAAGCCAGCCAGCTTGCTCGTATTGACCTTTGAGAAATAAATATGTGGGCATTAAACAACCTAACAACCTTGAGAAGTGGTTTCACCCCTGGAGAGTCACGCTTTAGGATGGAAAATGAATAAAGAGCTTATCAGAATCTTTGTAACATATTAGAAACATTCTCCAGAATACCTATAAAATTCATTAGAGACTAATGACCTGCACTGAAGCCTGATAAGACAGAAGCTCAAGAAAGAGTTGAGAAAAACATGATCCGTCAGAGTCATGGAATTCAAGGGTTTGGAGTAGAAGAGTACTAAGCATATGGATAGGGAGCATTTTTATTTGGAAAAAAATAGCGAAAGAAAAAATATTAGCTTTTCATACATGGTATAGAAAATGTCTTCTATTTCTCAATGCTGCCAATATCCAAGGTGAGAGCTGCAGCACTGAATTGTGTAGTCCATAGGTTATATCTATGTTGCTAAATAAAAGAGGGTTAGGAATCCAGGCAGCATGCACCGACTTGTGTCTGCCCTGCTCAGGGCTCACTTGCTCTGGAGCAGACTCACCACATCCACACAACATAACAATTCTGTAGGTCACCTATTGCCCTCAAATACAAGTGTCTTTTTGTATATGCTTTTTAATTTCAGGTGTCCAAAATATTGTGATGGCCACCGAACTGGTGCTTTAGAGCATGAGAGGGAGGGCAGGCATGGTACACCCTGAGGCATTTGGGAGTGGTCCCTGCAGTGAAGAGCTGACACAACTGTACCAGGGCACAGCCTGGGAGAAAGCTCACTGGAGCAGTCTAAAACCAAAATTAGGGACTGAGCAAGCAATTAAGCTGTGTGGATGATCAGGGGCCAAGCCTGACCTCATCTCCCGGCCACTGATTAGTTCATAGACTAGTCATTCTTTCAGAAACCTCTCATAACTGAGTGGCCTGCAATAAACTCTAAGTCTAGATCTGTAACCGAGTAAGTAAAAAAGAAGCCTCATGGGGTTTTTTTTGTTGGGTTTTTTTTTTTTTTGGTAGCGTAATGATGCTACCATAGAAAGGGAACATTTGCATTCATCATCCAGTGTGAACACAAGTGGGATTGCACTGCATATGAATGCAGCCTTTTTGCACTGAAAATTAGGTGTGGATCTAAACCTTAGGCAGAGGGTCAAGGCAGAGGGCGAGACTACATAACCTATAAAGCTTCCTTAAAGTAAGGGAACAGGGGTGATTCATAGGTCTTGGGCTGGCCCTCTTTAAAGGAATTCACTACCTCTCCGTGGTGTCAATGCAAGAAGAAAGATTTATTAGCATTGGCAACAGAAGTGTATGTTTGGAAGCAGGCGGAAATGCCAGGAATGAAAGCTTATAATTGTAAAATGCATGAAAGTGTAGAAACTGCAAAGAGATCATTGAAAGCACAAAATAGCGATGTTTATATATAACTGTAAAATAAACATAAAGATGCCTAATTAATAGGATTTAAGAGGATAAACTGCAAAATGAAAAGTAAATTTTCTAATCCACTTCTAAATTAGGAGGAAAATCCAGCTTGGAATCATTAGTTGTTATTTGAGTTACTGCATTTTGTAGGGAAATATCAGCTGTGGTAACTAGATGGCATTGCCTTATATGCATTGAGGTCTCTGAACCTCAAAGTTACATTTGGCCGACAAATTACTCTTTGCCACTGTAAGAATTATTTTATTTAGTGTTAATGAAGCTGTTCTTATTGCAAGCTATCTCTAGAACTGCGTTTTTGATAACAATGCCAAACTTCACAATACAGGTAGTGAAAACACAAGGTTGGCACCATTAAGAAGCGATCAAATTACACAGAACTGTGATCCAGACGCAATTTCAAAGCCAAGTGTGGGACCTGATTTTTGAAAATTTGAATTAAACAAACCCTCAACTTATCAAAGTTTTAATCACATCCAGTTCCCCCTACTGTTTCTTATGTTTCTATCACTGGTGCTGACTAGATATAGAGGTGCAGTGTCTTCCTTCTGAGATTCATGTCCATCAGCAGTGTTGCCAATGTCTTAATTCCTATAGGTAATTTTTTTTTCCCCTAAGTAGAACCTTTTCCCCAGAAAATATCAGGTTGAGAAGCAGCCATCTGGAGGGGTTGTTATCAGAGCATGCAGCAAATGAGAATACCCTGCAGGCACTGTGACACAAAGAAATTTCAATTTGGTGTAACAGAGGCTGTAGCTGCACATACGCTAAACCAAAATAAGACAGAACTACCACAGAAACCAGCAGTCCTGTGCTGTCCTACGCCTGCTGCTTGATTAAAAAAAAACAAAGAAATTTTAATTGTGATTAAATTTCTGTTGCAACTTTGGTACTAAAGGTGAAGATGGGTTTGGGGCATGAAGAAGTAGACAAGGACTGTTTTATTTTCAGCTGTGACCTCAGCTAACGTTGGCTCAAAATGTTAAAGTGAACATAAAACATAAAGGCCTCAGTATAGGTTTTAGTCTGCTGTACTAGAAACCCAATCCATATATGCCTGAGCATAATGGGAGTTCAAAACATCCACTTGTGCCAGTTGGGCCCTTTTTTTTTCCCCTTCCATGTCACAAATACATTCACTAAGTGAAAGGGCACACTTATGCTGCCAATTTTCACAGTTATGATTAAATCTTCAGGACAGCCTCCAGTGGAAATCCAGGACCCGTTTCTGAGGACGTGAAGTAAACAATGTTTGCCCCAGTGTTTTGCAAGGGTAAGTGGTTAATGCATTAAAGCAATGACTTTGGGGTTTGAATTAATTCTGACCGCCTTCTCCACAAACAGATACCTGTAATATAGTACAGGCACTGCCAATAAGTGTGGAGGTGCCTTTGATGAAGTCTGTGATGTAGTGGTGTTTTTTAAGGGAAAAGTAAGATGTGAATAGGAATTCTTGACAACTAACATTTGAAAAGATAATCAATTTTTGTGCAGTAAAGTTCTCTACTATGTCACATGGTATTTCATTTATTTCATCAGCTTGAGAAAAGCTGTTTGGCTAAGTACATGCCTCTAATATAAATTCTAGCTGTAACATCAGGAAAGGTATTGGCTCATTGATTTTATATTCCTTGGGCTGCTCTGGTTTTGGTTTGGAAAATATGTTTTCTGATGTTGAAAGAAACGAAATGTCTAAGTTTCAGTTCCTAACAGTCTGATTCTTGTTTTGGCATAAACAATACTAAGAAAAAGAGTATGCACTGGCCAAGCCATGTGACTGACTTCCTTAAGTTGAAATGAGTTCCTTGTGTGAATCCCTATCTACTAACACAAATGGTAAGAATCTTTTGGCTAGAAGAGAGACAACATTTATTCCTGACGTTTTTAGATGATTATTGCTATAAATAGATTAAATGTGACCTTTTTCATGTTTTAATTATCAGGATATTGAGACGGCAGTTTTTGAATCTGCTTTGTGTCCGGATGCCTGGAAGAGCCTGAATCCTGCTAAAACTTCATGGCCCCGTGCATGCGGATAGCGAAGGGGCAGCGTCCCAGCCCCTGGGTTGTTTGTGTAGCAGCTTGTCCCACACGCAGCTGCACTGACACCAGCAGTAAGGGTTGCAAAACCTCATCCAAATGAGATTTCTGGATATTTTTATGGACATTAATTAATTCGATCCTCTTTTTTTTTGTTTTTTCATTGTTTTCAATTTTCAATAGTTACTATTGTGCTCATTTCACTCCCCAAATATGTCTTCTGGGAATTCTGTTTATATTTGAAGTCTTTCAAAAAACTGCCAAAACCCTAAACTCTTACTTCTCCCGTGCCACAGCTGGGTACAATGACTTCATAGCAATCAGGCCTGTTTCCATACTGAGGGCATAATGATGAAATACATTATGCTGGAAGATAACCTCTCTTTCCCCAGTACTTCTGGTATTCATTCAAGATGACAGAGAGATACAAACCGGCTCCAAACCCATTTTATTCTCACTTATTGGAGCAGACATCTCAGGATTTGCCCAGATGATCTGTGGGTATGATTACGTTAAGAATATTTGAGGTCCAAAACTACGGGGAGAACCAAGGACATGTTTTTGGCCATTGCTGAAGCCTACTGAGTACTTTTCAGGGCATCTGGACACCAGGTGCTTGCAGGTCCTCCAGGTAGCTACAAGCAAACTGTTACATTACCTAGAGCAGTACAGGTCTGTATAATCACACTAGGTGGAGTCCCCAGAGAGTATGTTTAACCACGATGCCACGATCTATTTAGCTGAGCTTTGAAAGATGTGGCCATAGAGCTTGCGATTCTGGAACTAGTACTGTCAGCATCTCTGTATTGACTAGGGCATCTCTGTATTGACTGCACAGGCAGGATTTTGTTTTATTAAATATAAAGCAAATTATAAACTGTAAGGGGATATTGAGATACTTGTACACGTGAGAAATTCAATAGACTCAAGAGTAGAGCCAGATGAGTCACTAAGTCCTGCTTGGTCCAGCCTGTCACAAGTGTATGCTTAAGACTGAGCAGCAGCGACGTCTGCACTGCAGATTGCTTTGGTGCTCGTTGCAGGAGTTGCAAGGTAATGATTTAACAGAGCAACTCTGCTGTTCATTGTGGTCTCTAAAAAGGCATTTCCCAGCCTCTGTCACTTGAGTGGCACACCCTTACCTGAGCCTAATGTCATGCGTGCCCTGTCATATGAGAACTTATTGGTAAGCCCAGCTCAACACTCAGACAGAGTATCACCGTTTTTGAAAAATCTACCCCATCTTGGTCTAGAGATTTTCTACTATTCTTGGGGGCAATTGCAAGCATGAGGTTGGCAGCAGAGATTTGACTGAGGGCCCAGCCACGTGTGAAGGTTTCTGGCAGTTCTTTCCAATAGGTCATGAACTATCCCCTCCTTCTGTCACATATACTCCCCCACATTTACGTTTGGGTGCAGCGCAAACCAGTATACCAATGCAAGTAATTTCAAACTAAGACTCCCAGTCTTTTCTGGCTCTATAGTGTAAGTTCCAATGCAAAATGTACAGAACACCCACGTAACCCATGGCTTTTAGATCTCAAAGTAAATGTTTTCACATAATCATGGATTGTATCCAAGCAAATGTCTGTAAGATGACATTTCTGGAAGCTTTTGCATCTTTACATTATATTTAGTTTACACAATATACTGTACAACTGGAAAAAATGGCCATATGAGCCAGACCAACATTTGACCTCTTGTAGAGTGCCTTTGAGAACACGCTGTTTCTCTACCCTCCTCTACGCTAACACCTTTTACATCAGACAATTTCCAAATCAGGAATTTCTTTGAAGTTTCTGGTCTTTCTTCCATAGTTTACTTTTCAAAACATCACAAGGCCAGCGGAATTCTTATATTCATGTGCTGGGGGCCCCCATGCAACCCAGCCTGGATCTGAGTTTCCCTCTCTTCTTTACATCCACCTTATTTTCCTCTCTCTCTGAGGCAGTCCTGTTCCGGTGTGAGTCACTGGGAGTCCCCAGAGTTTCTGGGTGGAGTCGAAGTTTGGACCTCCTGGCCCTACCATCACGCAGCCTTTGTCCCAGAGGCACCATCCACTGAGTTTCTCAACAGAGCTCGGCACGGCCATCGCACTGGAGCACCTTCGGTGTAAAGGGAGAGAGGATGCTTGTCCCTGTAAAGGCCCCCAATTCTACATGAAATTGATCCAAAAACTTTTAGGGGAAGGGAACCAACACATTTCTACTGGAAATGTATCAAAGGGCAAAATCCAGCGCCTTCTATCATCTGGCTTTCTAAAACTACACATGCTGTTTCCAGGGCTTCTGTCAAAATAGGCAGTGAGCTGTGCTCTTTGTGGGAACTGCTGCGGGGAGGGCATGACAGGGGAAAATAATTTCCTTTTGAGTGCTTTCGATTATCCTGTGGAGCCTGATCCAAAGCCCACTGCAGGCATTGGCAGTCCTGCCAGAGGGACTTTAATGTTCTTTGGATCAGGCTTCAGCCTATTCACACATCAGCAAAATGATTTTTTTTTCTGCCACTACTTTTACAGAAACTGCTGCGGTGCTATCTGGGAACAAGGAGAGGGAATGTCTCCATTTCCTGAGCATAGGTGAAGGTGGGTTTTTTGCTCATTTGTTTTAAGACGCTGTGAAATCCAAAGGTGCAAGGAGAGCCAGTTCTCTCTTCTCAGATATCTGAAAGCACAGCTTATCTTTAGTTTTTAACTTTTATCTTTTGTTTTTTGTTTTTCCTATATTTCTCAAATATATTGTGTAGTGAGAAGAATCAGAGAGGCGGTGCAGAGATCTCTGTTGTTTTCAGCTTTTTTTTTTTTTTCCCCGTGCAGTACTCCCTAGCTTGTAGAAGACAAGGTGTCTTTCTGATGGGAACTGTGACTTCTTTTTGGTCAAAGGAAGAAAAGCATGGAGAAGTAGAAAAGACGGATGAGACCGCAAGTAGCAGATATGAGAAGGTGAGTGACAAGTAAGAAGTGAGCTTTCTAAGAAATAAATTGACTATAGTGCTTCTTGGAATAAGATGGTGAGTGCTGAATGCAAAATATGGGCATTTTTACTTGGTTACTATATCAGATTTTCATGTATGTAACATTCCTTTGTTCATGCCTGCAAACTGATACTTCTTGAAATGAATGTTACTTTCCAGTGTCTGTCCTTATTTTGTCCTCTGTCTGTTCATTGCCAGACTCAGCTACTCCTTACAGAGCGGCTCGTGGGACAAGGTCCCAGGAAGCAAGGTGTCAGTTGTCCACGTCCCCAATTGAGACACACGGGCACAGAGTCCCAGGAGCCAGCTGATCCACATGCACAATCCTGAGCGTACGCTCAAGTGTTTTATGCCTCAGCTATGAGCTCAGGAGAGCGGTGGTTTAGTGAAGATCTGCGCTTCGCGCAACGCAGAAGCGTAGTCTGGATGCTAAGAGCACCCAGGCCTAACCTGCTCTAACGCCAGCGCGGGCGTAGAAATCTATGACCCGCTTGTGCCGTTAAGTAAATAGGTACTGATGGAGCAAACAATACTGAAATACACCCCTCTGCCTCCAGCAGGACAAATCAGGCGAAGGGAACACTTATGCTGCTTCTTTACGTGCTTCAGCTGTGCAGCCAGAGAAGCTCCAGGAGCAGCTGAGAGAAAGATTCGTGCTGTGAAGATGGTTCTTCGACGTCCCATGAAAGACAAGGTCAGGCATCAGCCTTCTCCTCAGGAACAGCACAATACAATTTCTTTTCTCTACCTAATCAGCTTTTCCCATGAAACTTGAATGATTATGTTTTTATGCCTGTGAGGCTGCTGCTGCTTGGTCAAGTTTTGTTAAAATTGATCAAGGGGTTCAACAGCTCAGGGCTTGGGCAGAGACACACTCACATGCATACACACGTTCACAGAAAAGCAATATGTGGTATGATGTTGTAAACCTTTTCTTCTTAGAAAGACTGGCAAAAAATGCACTTCGCTGCCCACGGCTAGAGATTTAACATCGCTTACAGCCAATAAGTTCGCTCTAGCAAGGCGGCCAGAGTAAAACAATAATTGTGCTGCATTTCCTCTCCAGTAAACATGCAAATTAAAAAGTTGTTCAAAATTTTTAAAAAAGCAAAACCAGCAAGTCTTTCAAAGAGAACACCACTAAGATACAATGTTAGCGACACCGTTCTTAGTCAAGACAGGGCTTTTAAGAAGATGGAGTATTTATAAACTGCCCTATAAACTGATAAGACTGTATGATTTTATGCACCATAATTGCTCTTTGCTACATCCCAGGGACAAGAGAGGGGAACGTGAAGCTTCCCATCAAGCTATTTGTCAGTGTAAGTGAACATTTAACAGGAAAATAAAATAGTTTACAACCTTTAAAATAGCATTAAAAACTTTAAAGTAATGGGTGTCTTTAAAAACTTCAGGAGTGGGTTCTTTATGGGAAACTCAGAATTTGAGAAAATGTTTGGAGTAAAGTCAAAATGTTATGAGCAGTGCTCTGCAGTAATGACACATATCAGCAGTATTTGTAACCAGAAGAACAATGTGATAAATTTTAATCGCAAGGGACCAGGCTTTGTGGGAAGTGCCTAATACACAGACATCCTTTATAGGTTTCCAGTTATGACCTATGTCTAAAAGACATTTTAATGATAACTAAGGAAAGTAGATGGATTGTCTTCCCAGAGTGTTGAAGGTCCTGTTTGTTGTCATCCGCAGCTTCTATAAAGACCAGAGATTTTCAAAGGTACTCTTCTGTCCTGCTATCAGCACGCAATACCGCAAGGATGGGACTATCTAAGATAAAACATGCCAGAGACACGTACTCCTCAGGATTTCCTGTGGGAGTCTGACCAAAAGAAGGCAATATTAATAAATATAAATTCTGGAACATTATTATCACCAGAACCGTGTCATGTAGTTTACCCTTGAATTCTTGTAACCCCTCTAGTTTTCTCAGGCAGTTCAGGCATTTAACTGCAACTGGTCAGAGTGTTAGACCTCCCCACTGGGACAATTGTTTTCAATTACATTAAAGGCTCAAAGACTTTGATAGACATGCCAAAGCAAGGAGTTTAGCTTGCTGAATGTTTTAACTCTTTGAACTAATGTGGGATCTGGGAGTCCCCCTACTCTTGGACCTTGAAAATACTTAAAAAATAGATGCAATCTGGAAGCAGATTAGTGCCAAAAATATGTAATAGTCCTCCCTTTGAGGATGCTGTTGCCTTTTTTTATTTTCACTTTCTTGGAAGTGGTAGTTAGAGGGAGCATAACAAACACATTGGTTTTCTTGAGGGGGATGAATTACGCCAGGGAATGAAGTCCCAGTCAACGACAACCTTTGTTAAATATCTGAAGTGAATTCACCTATTTTTTAGATCTTCAGAGCTATCTTTTCTTTCTGTTCTCCTCGTCAGGGGTGTTTCTTTGCAGAGAAGTGAAAATACCAGTGCTTGGTGGTTGGCTTGCTGCTCCTAGAAGGAGAGACAAACAAGGAGCAAGAAAATAAATCCTTAAAATATACTGATCTTGTGGGATTTTTTTCCCAAAGTCTGGTACACTATGCAGCATAGCGCATAATACCATTCTGCTTACAGGAACCTCCACAACACCTTCTCTTCAAGGTTTATTTTTCAGAAATTGCCCCAAATCATTCAGATTATGCAACCGTTTGGGCACTCTCTGCCTCTACAGACTAACACTCAGATTTGTCTAAATAGATGGTTGTTTCAGAAACTCAGGCAAACACTGGTTCTGTAACAGTCCTGCTGTATACTGAGTTCTTATTAACATATGGGCAGTGGTGGTCCTGCCATCTTGAGTGCTTCGGGATGGTTTCCACTGACTCCTGCTATCCCCACTTCCTTTCTAGTGCAGGACAAATCACAAAAGGCAAATAACAAAAGGTAGTTCACATCAAGTCGTGCTAACTCAGTGGAACAGTAGCTTCTAGACAGGAAACATGGTTTAAAAGACAGCTGTGAGTGGGTGGATCACACTCTAATATTGTATCTCAGCTTTGTTGAGAATATCTTTCTTCATAATTTACTAGGAAAGAGCTGATTAAATTTCTGCACAAGTACATTTGCAACAGACCTTGTCCTACTCATTCCAAATGGAAAACTAGAGCCTGCCTTTCAGGCAATGTGATATTTTTGCTGTTCAAATCAGAGCGTGCTATTCTTTTTGATGAAAAGAGCAGCGGAAAGCAACTAAAAGCTTAACTCTAAATAAATATAATATACATAAATGCTTTCAGAAAGGAGCTTTCACAATTTTTGCTTTCACAAAGATCCTATGAACTGTATAAAACATAAACAATACCTCATAATGAAACACTGTTATTTCAAAGTTGACATCACATCTGACTCAAAGCGTGACTTTTTGATTGGGATTAAATTCAGTTTATTTGAAGGTTTTAGTATAACTCCTTAGTTATCTAGAACACAAGATAAACATAACAAACATAACATTTATCTTACAACTAAAAATGCTGATAAGTATAATTCAGATAGTTAAGAAATATCTTTCTTAAATTCTTTGTATTATACATTGGAGAGTATTTTGTGTATAGAAAGGTCACTGTTATACATGTTAAGATGATCAGCTCTCCCTTGTTGTTTATACGGGGCTTTGTACAGTGCAGAGAAGGAAAATTAATGTAAAAAAAAATAATCACACCCACATGCCTAAAAATCAGCAAGTCAGGACCCAGACCATTCTGTGATTCTATGACCTATACATGAGAAACACATTTTGCATTGACTAGCTTTCAGAATAATTTGAGAACATTCACCTTAGATTGCTGGGAACGGTGCTGGAGTCTTGTGAAAATAATACCTGGCTTCAGGTACCCTGATGGTTAAAAACATGCAAATCCCTAAACAGCAATCTTTGGTTGGAGCTCAGTCCAGTCAGTAGCTCTGGCTATCTATCTTATTAGAGTCCTGGTTATAGTCATACCTGGATTTACTCTGCAGGTCAGGAGACGCGTTGTGGTGGGCAAAAATGGCCTTTCATAACGCACATGTCAAAGAAATGAATGAATCTTTACCTAATAAGGAGCAAAAACTAGCACCCCAGCCCTGGGATTGTATTTCTGGATTTGTTCAATGTTTCTTAAACTGTGCTATGGAATCCTAGCATTGTCAACATTACATGACACTGAACCCCAAAATGAATCACTTTCAGGTGTTGAGTGATTGGTGGTAAAGATTTCCAAATTACATAACTACCTAAGGCTCCCCTTAAGTATCTGGGAACAATTTTAATACTTGTATCCCAGGAATCTTCACATCTCACCTCATCTAATTACTCAATTGTTATGTTAATGAAATACAGGTATCTAATGTGTTTACTATAGTATCTGTTGCTAAATTACAAATAAAGTCCTTACAATAAAACAAGAATGATATGAGAAGATGTCAATGCTTTATATCAATATGTGAAATATTTACTTCCCTATTAGTTTGGACAGACTACAGTACAAATAAAAGTTGTCAAATCCAGGGTTGCTTCAGACAATGGTTCATCCCAGGAAAGAGCCTAACTGGACCTAAATTTCCTAGTGAATCCTCAGAAGAGAGGAAAAGCTCTAAAATCCATTGTCCGAGTATATTCGAATGACTGGTTATGATTATTTTCTACTTGTTAGATCTGTAATGTAGACAAAGAAGGGCAGAAATTAGTAAGCAAGTAAATAGCACATTGCGACTAACTGAATTCATCAACCTCATGCAGCCAAATCTGTGATTAAGTTCCCCTGTTTTTGAGGGCATCACCAGCCTGGGAGTAAACACTGGCTAGCTTGGCACTGAGTTCTTATGCCTGTGGTTCAGATCTAAGGTGATTTTTATCTATGCCCAGATATACTGGCTATTTTTTCTTACTGTGAATACTAAAATATGAGACAAAATAGTTTATACTTTCAGGGTATTAAAAAAAATAATTCAGATAAGACTGCCTATAGCAACCCATAGGTCTTTACCTCCATCCTCTTTGCTATACATACTGAAGTATGGAACCAGACAATGAGGGGTTAAATAGTAGTAGCATAGATGCAGCTGGGCCATGTTAGACTAAAAGGACCAGCTGATGGGCATAAAAGAGGATTAGAAAAAGGAAAAGGAAATAGATGAAACTGGATTGAGTGCTGGCAGGGAGAGTCTGGGTTTTTGTTTAGAGGGATCCTTGTTTAGGCTTTTGTAGGGACTTCAGATAATAGAGGGAGTTTGGATTTGTTTGTTGGCTCTTCTCTGTGCTAGATTTTTTTTATTGGTTTTAAATTCCAGAAATCTATAAGAGCTAGAGTTGTGAATGTGTATTGGCAAACGTATACTTAGGTGTGTAAGTGTGAAGAAAAATTTTTATAGGTAGGGTTTTGTGGGTCATAGGTGGGAGCGATAGGGTGGTAGTCTGATATGGAAGGATTGTAGTAGTATAGGGTTGGCATGTCCTTCACCAGAAAAATGGCAGGGAAAGAAAATGAAAGATGTTGAGAGTAGGTCTCCAGAGTTGTGCTTGGAGGAGGTTCTAGCTCTTACTCTCTCTTCTGTGTGCTTTCTTATATCACAGAGAACCTGGCAGGGGTTTTAACAGTGTGTAGGTAACCATCCACCTCTTCAGATGCCTGTCTGCCTCTGAACTTTCAAGGGGGGGAAACTTAGCAGTTGAATTAAAGAAAATCTGGGTTACCTTCTCTTCTTCCATGGGAGGGAAGAAGCCTGCTGGGAACACTGAGACAACTGTTAGTTTAGTTTTGGTTTGGGTTGGAGGGAGACATGGAGAGAAAGTTAATATTTGCATAAACATGTATGCTGTCAGGGTTCTACTCATCCAAACTGTAGCTATACCCATTCTTCCAAGTATTAACTGGTTTGATGAAACCCGGAGCTTTTGAGGCGTATCAGTACTGCAGTGTAATTGAGATGCTCTTCACCTCACTTAACAGTGGTTAGTTCAGGCCCTGCTAGTTGCCCACAAGGGGACTAGTCACAGTTTCTCTGTATGTGTTTCTTCTCAGGTGGGCTTTGCAGCTCATACCAAGCTGTATGTTATCACAGGTATTTTTT
Source organism: Anarhynchus alexandrinus (assembly GCA_008711295.1). Classification (NCBI taxonomy): domain Eukaryota; kingdom Metazoa; phylum Chordata; class Aves; order Charadriiformes; family Charadriidae; genus Anarhynchus; species Anarhynchus alexandrinus. The sequence continues at coordinate 3,226,225 of VUYV01000060.1, forward strand.
AGCTCAGTATCTCTATGCTAGGTTGAGGGTAGCAGAGTGCACTACCTTAGCTGAGCAGTAGGTTTCTCTTAACCTAAATCTTGGTTTGTGGATCTAACTAGATTTGGTGGCTGGAGGGAGCTAGATTTGCAGTGCTCCTGGAGGTGGTACAGTTGTGGTACCAGGCTATGGTCTTCTTGCCCAGCCTGTTATCCCTCAGCTTTAAAGTAATGCTTTTTTTCAAAGACAGCCCTGTACCAGAGTTACCAGTCAAAAAGATTTGCAGGTTGTTCAAAATCCTTAAAAAAAGCCCGAAACAAACAAACTCCAGACTGGGTTGAGTTTTTGCTTTTGCCCTTTGTTTCTCATCACAGAGAGATAGAGCACTCTCTCCATTCTCACTGAGGTTAATCTCAGCTTCAGACCAGGATTTATAATGCCTTATCTCCTAGAGAGCCTCTGACTATGCCGGTGCAGGTAGATTATACGTGTGCGAAAATACTCCTTGGCAACGGGGCCAACGGGGAGCACTGGGATGGCTGAACTCCCTCACCCCTAGCTGGGAGCGCTCTCTGGCATGCTGACTTCCAGGTAATGCCCAAGGTGAGAGGAAAGGGGTAACTTAAGCTGGATAAGGTCCCTGCAAATGGCCAGGAACACCTCTGACAACAGCTTGGCTGATCGGACTTGTGTCTGCAGGAGTGGTCCTTGGCATCGATTTACTAATATAGATATGACCACGTAAGTGAGGGCACAGACTGCAGAGTCCTCACGCACTTTGTCTGTATATCTCTGGCATTCCTTAACCTCGCATAGGTGTGTGACTTGGGGCAAGTAAATTCAGTATAAACGAGGCTCACTTGCTTTAGCCTCTCCCTCGCAGCAGAAACAGTGTCTACCACGACATGATGCTTTTTAATTCTGGATTTATGGATGCTGTCTTTGGCAAGGTCACGGAGATTGAAGGGACTGAGGCAGACCAAACGTCTGCAAGCAGCTACCTACTTGTGGCATGCTAACATGAACAGTTAGAGCTGACTCATGTCCCGGACTCATGTGCATTGGCTTATTACACAGTTTGTGAGAGGTGAGAGTAATGAGCCTGTGCTTTAAATCCATCTGGAGTTTATATCCGAATTCCCTCTTACTCTGATAACTCAGTATTTATTACAGTCCTAATAGACCTCCTGTTCTGTGGATTCTTCCTGAAAGATCACGAGACTATGTAATGGCGCTGGCAGGGGGATGTTCTCCTCCTCTACCTCTCTTACTCTTAGCCCTTTTTAGCTCACTCTTTGGGACTGCACTTACTGTTTTCCCACAGGACAGCATTTAATTGCTCCTTGACTGACCTTCTGCCTTGTCCCAACAACTTTGCCCCTGAGGTCATTTCACCAATTCATTATTCTCGGTGGAGGAGAAAAAAGTCCTAAGTTTCTCTTCATTATTGCAGAGTTGATTAAAAGAGAATGATTTAGGGTTGTTTACCGCCACCTTTTAAATATCAGGTAGCAATGTGTCCCATGAAAATAAGGTCTTGAGAACCCATCCACGACTCTGTGCTTAGAAACTCAATCTTTCCTATACCAGAAATAGGTTAAACTTGATATTTTTTTTTTGATAGAGACCTAAATATTGTGCTGGATCATTCAGCATTTTCATCTTCCTTATTGCACCATTTGATTTAAAAGCAGCAGGGTAGTAGACCCAATTCAAATCTGAGCTCTTTATAGGAAAAAGAACAATGCTTTGTGAGACGACACATTTTTAAAGGTTCAGGAAACCTGCTAGTCAATCACCCAGATTACTGATGCTTATAATACTCTGCTGAAATTAGGTGAGGCTGGACCGTGCTCTAATAATGTTTATAAACAAGCTAATATGGAAATAAATAAATAGTCCTGGGTATGGAAATTGTTTAGTCATTTCCACATGAGCGCTTCTCCATAAGGCCAGAGTCACCCGCCTTCCCTTCTCACACACTCCCCTCCTGTCCACTGGCTTTGGGTTTGGGGAGGGAACTACACTGGCTTGGTGCTGCAGTAGACCATTAACCCTTCATAAGACACTTGTAAAATAAGCATGGAACATGATGTACGACCAGAACAAACCACTTGCAATGTTAATGTATTTCGTGTGCAGTCTGTTTTGTCCAGCGCTAGTGTTCATTTGTCTGGTGGGATGGCATCAGCTCTCTTCTTTGAGGGACTTTTTTTTTCTAACTTTGCCCATTTGTGCAGCTTTCCTTTTACAAATACATCACTCATCGGAAGTTTCAAGACAATATTTGTAAAAGGTCTTCAAAATAATGATGAATGACTAAAATGAACATTAAAAAATAAATAAATTCAGTAACTATTCATCAAGATTACAAACTAGAAGTGTATTTCCTCCAGCTAATATGTGGAACACTTCACCCTGGCATAGATAAATCATGAGTCAGCCAAGGGGTTAGTTAGGGCTTCCAGTTTCTGTTAGGTCAGCTCATTAAAGGCTGGCTTTCTGAAGAAGTAAGGATGCAGGGGTTATTTCTTTTTAAAATTATAATAATTGACTCTGGGGATGAATATAGTAGCAGAAAAAGTATATTTTTCCTTGTATCCCAGTGAAACAGGATCTGAAACTGTTCTTACACAGTATTCTCTCTCTTTTGACGAGGAAAAAAAGGAAGGAAGGAAGATTTCTCTCAAGTGCAGGGCTACTCTCTGTAAGAAAAAGCCCTTCCTGTGAGCAAGTGAAGGGGGTGGAGATTTACATGAAAATAAACAGTAAAGTAGGGTCTTGTGTTGGATGTACTGACAAGGCTGCGGGCACTGGCTTTAAAATGTTTCATCCCGGGTATCCAGTGTCTCCCAGAAGGACGTGCAGTAGGAGGAAGTGTGAGGTTAAGAATTCAGCGAGATTGGACAGATAGTGGAAAGGCTTGGGTAGACGGTCTGAAATTCATTACGAGAGTGTATCCCGGGGGTCACCACAAACATCCTATAAACACCAGTGAACTTTTCTGCAGTCCAGAGCTGCAGGAGCAAGCGTGGTGAGTCATGAGACGTCTCCTCCTCTGCGCACACGTACCAAGGGGGAGATAATGATGGGTGCTCTCTGAAGTGGTTAGAAACATAGGTTCCTAATCTATTTTTAAATGTCTTCAAACTGACTAGCAAATATGATCTAACTTTCTAAATGTCGTGAGCGTTCTTTAAATCACGCCTCCTTGAAGTCAGGCTCCTGAATACCTTTCAAGTTGAATAATAAAAACTCCTCAAATTTCTACCCATTTCTTAGTAACCTAGCAGAAATGCACACTTATGCGCATGTACACTGATACCCTTTTAATGATTAGGGGTGAGGGAAAATGCACTAATACAGTGAAATAGAAAACCTGGAGTGAAAGAAGGGACATAGGTTGATGGAGTAAAAATCAAAGGGAAAAGATTCTGCATTTCAGTAAATGCTTTGATTACCATGTCCGACCCTTTTCAGAAGGATTTGCAGAGTGACTCAGTGAAAAAGGAATTAAGTGCCTTAAGATCTTACAGTGAGGTTACCCAGTACTGTAAGCAGACATCATCTCGAGTAACAGTTTATGTGCAAATCCTGGATTGAGCATACGTGATGCCTTTGATTCTGAACACCTGCCTCAGCTTCCTTTCACAGAGTTTTGGGTGTTTCAACTTCCTCTTGCCATTGTTTGAAACTTTTTCCATTTGCATAAGTGTGTTACAAGTTTGCCTCAATGCTGTAGTGGCATAGGAAATATCAATGGAAGAAATGTATACTAAAGATGAAATGACTGTTCTGTAGTCTGTGTTGCAGAAAGCTTCAAATCACCTGAGCTTTAATCTTAAAGGTACTTTGCACAAGAGTAATTTGAATGCAGTGGGGTAGGTTTGTCTCTCAATATAGTGTAAGATGTTAAGCATGTGCGTAAGAGTTTGTAGGACTTGGGTCTACTATCAGAAAGCTCTTTTGCAGCCACAAACCTGAAAAAGTTTAATGGAAAATCATTTCATATCACATTTGTTCAGGTCTGAATTGCATGACACTTAGATCGTTCCTCGTGCAAGTGTCTGCCAATTTGTTGTCTTGTACAGACTTTTCATCTGAAAGTTCAGTTTTGCAAGTACAAGATGTGGGAGCTAAGATGATATATTGAGGCATATAAGTAATCAGGAAAAAATGCAGTTCAGCCCATGTATTCTTTGGAAATATGTATAAATATTTACAAATTATAGAGTTAAATCCAACTCATTTTGTAAATGAAGGGATATTCTGCTTTTTTTTATGGGAAACATCAAAATCCAGGAAGCATGGGAGAATAAGACACGAAATCTTTTCCAAGGGACATTCATAAACTCTCATAAAATCAAACATCATGCAGACTTGAACCTTTCTCCTATTTTCATTGTGTGCACGCCTACGCATCCCTGCGTTTGTGGAAGCAACTTTCATACAAGAACTTTTTTTTTTTCTTTTTTGCATTTACCAATTACTTTGTAAACAACTTAAAGAGATTGGTGAGGGACTGCTCTGTAGAAATGATAGCACATCTGCAGCACAGGCAGTTAAAGTCAACAATTAATTAATTGTTAAGGGCTCTGTTCATCCAAACGTTTGGCTCTGTATTTACTGTGTGATTCATGGCTTGTGATCCCTGCTTTCCAGAGAACTCAAAGTCTGGTCCTCCATTTCAACCCTTCCCCTGCTCCCCATTTTACCCTTCGCTGCCCATACTCAACTGCAGAGAAGCAAAACCATGTTCCTTACAGAGTAACGGTGTTTTATGGCAAACAGCCCACTCCTACATCATGCAGACCCACTGAGTGTGTTCGGCAGATACAGGCAATGCTCTGCTGAAGTCTATGAGACAGAGAGCCCTCCTTGCCTGCTGTCGGTAATTCACTGATAGATGAATATTTACAAAACAAACAAGACACACAGAAGCACGTGCAATCATCTTTTGTGTAGCTGGATTTCGGTAGATTAGACTTTAAGCCCTCAGCGTAAAACAGTGGCTGTCGGTCACAGAAAACACATTTAATATCAACCTGTATGAAGCTGCGCAGTGCTGTGGTCAAGGGAGGCTCTGGCAGTCTAAGAGGCACTTTGTGTCCCAGTTTGATTCTGAGCCTCCAGATAAGAAATGTCACAGTGATTTGCTCCAGTTGCCTCCTAGGGAAAGATCTACTATTTTCCAGTGTGTATAGGATAAAGAGAGATAATTACGTTTAAAGTGAACTAAATTTATAATAGACATAGATCAAAATCTGTAGTTCTTAGGTAAATTCTTAAGGGAAGCTGTTCCTTAAATAAGGAGTGCCAAAAAATTGCAGCAACAACAGCTAGAGTTAAAACATTATTTACTCATTAATATTTTTATTATTACTAACTTGCAAAGCTCCCTTGGAGTATAACGGCAGAACATTAAAAGTGTCTAGCAAAATAACAAGTGCCTATCACTGAATAATTAAAGTCGTCACTGAAGAAACGAAATGTAAAACCATAAACAAGCCTTGAACAAAAAAGAAATAATCAATGCGTGATGATAAAGGGAATCAAAACATCTGGCATCTCTGCCAGAAAGCTTCTACAGATGTGTTCTGATGTATGATAAGAAGAAATAACATTTCGGAGTCGCAGGCCCTCGGTGAGGTTCCTGCCTTCCACTGTGGTTAAGTCACAGGGAGGCGCAGCCAGCTTTGCTCCCGCTGTTGATCTCAACAGCCCTCCCAGTGAATTGCTCAGATTTTTAAGGGCTATTTCTGGTGTGTGGGGCAGAATCTGATTCAGCTTCACAAATGAAGTGACAGCGGGAAAGCTGTGCTATTTGATGCTTTCTTGAGTCACCCCCTTCACTTCCAGATCCAGGCTGCTTTTAAAAGCAGCCGTATAACGGAGCCCAAACTTTGCCTGAGTAATCCGGTTCAGACGTCGTCAATGATGGGGAGAGACTAATTGTTTTGGTGTATCTTTTTCATCTTGAATTTCTGTCTCTGAAAAGGACAAAGAGTCTAGTGGAAAGACTGATTAACACTATTTCGTAGGTAGAAATACGATTACTATTTCGTAGGTAGAACCCTTTCTTCAGATATATTCTCTCAGGCTCAGCTTGCAATTTACAACCAGTTTCCAGATGACAAACTTCAGCAACCTGCATATCTACAGGTAATTGCCAGCTGCCGTTAATCCAGGCATTCTACTGGAGGTTTCCATGAGTTAATAACAGTAACTTCATAAGGCATTACCTAAATTCAAAATTTAATTACTTCAGAATCAGATGGCAGGTTGGTACATGAAGATTCACTGCAATGACATTTTAAAATAAAAAAATCAGAAAAAAAAGAAGACATCTTGTTTGATTCATAAGACATTAATAGACCTGACTGTGGATGCTCTACCTTTTCCGCTGTATCTGCACAGTTTTGCTTATGGCAGGACACACAAGAAGTCACTTTAAAATAAAAAAAAATACCTGGCTGGCTGTTGCAAAGATCATTTATCAAGAGAAGAATGCTGTGGAGGGAAACTCTGACCTCTAAACCTGCAACAACAACAAAAGCCAGTGTTTTAAAAAGTTATTTTGAAGCCTAAATAAACCTTGACAGAGTCCCCTTAAACTTCTTTTACAGTGATTAATTTCCATCTAGGGAAATATTGACTTTGAGAGAAAATGAAAATATTTCCATCTTCGTTCTCTCTAACACTGCATTATAAGATCATTTGACCTACTAGATAGAGTGGAAAATCACTATCAGTCTTGATGTTATTAGATGGATCGGGTTTCACATCTCTCTCCCTCTGTTTTCCTTTGCTTCCCCTGTATCAGCATGTCGTCTTCCCGGCTCCCTCCCCTTCAGTCTGGCTGGAGGAGGCAGAGTCCTTGCTGCTTGCATTGCCCTTTTTGTGGGATAATGGTGAGGATACAGGGGGCAGTCAGATGCTCGTGGAAGGCCATGAGGAAAAAAATCCGCCTTGCCTAATATGTTAAATGAACACGGTTATGGTTACTCACCTTCGTGCTGGTTATATTCCCTTTCCTTGTAGGGAGGAGTGGTCCATTTCAAGAATCACAGCCATTTGTCCCATCACCCACTCACCCTCCCTGTTTCCCCACAGATCTGCTATGGGCTTGACTAGATGCTCCAAATGCCATAGGAATCTTCCAGAGGGTTTTTGATCACATAATACCTATGTATGTATCATGGAATCACAGAGTGGTTTAGGTTGAAAGGGACCTTAAAGATCATCTAGGCCCAACCCCCCTGCCATGGGCAGGGGTACCTCCCACTAGACCAGGTTGCTCAAAGCCCCATCCAGCCTGGCCTTGAACACTTCCAGGGATGGGGTATCCACAACTTCTCTGGGCAACCTGTTCCAGTGTCTGACTGTATGTATACTTCAGCCTTAGATTTAACAGGAGGGCAAATAAATTATAGTCACCAGCCCCCAATACTCCTTTTTACCTGCCACTGATACCTTTAGATGTGACAGGTACCCTCTGAGTTGCATGGCAAGACTGCCTCCATCCTGCCGAGCTACGCTCTAAAGTGCCTTTACTGTCCTCTAAAAAGTGAGGGAAGGAGGAGCAGGGTGCACCAGCTGGAGAGACAGACAGGGACTCCTACAGAGGAGCAAGCTTGAATACAAAAGCTCCATTGTTTATACGTCCCACTGAAAGTCTTCTTCATGAGGGAACCCATGCTAAATTTCCTAGAGTGGCTACAGCCATTGATCCAAAACGTTTGCAGCCTGTGTGCATGTCCTGTTACTTGTTTGGCTTCAGAAACAGTGGGAGGCCGTGCATCTTCTATAGCAAATATATGTTTGATCCTTGCAGTTTCCGACAGAATTAGCCAATTCAAACAAGATGAAGAGCAATTAAAAAAAAAAAATCTAGCTCAGATCTCTGTGTCAAAAAAGACATAGAGAAAACATCACTCAATCCCATAGAATATCCACCAAACCTTCCCTGGAAGGACATGAAATGTAAGCTCCCCATAGTTTACTGCTTTAGTAAAGGTGGGTGTAAACTACTGTGTGTCACTGTCCTGACGATTTGCCTCACCATGCATCCTCCCTGCAGCCAACCTATGAAGGAAAGAATTATTTGGTTTAATATGAATCAGAATAAAAACTGAATTTGAGGATTCATATAAAGGCAGAAGATACTAGAGGTCAATAGATACTAATTGCATAATATATTCACCCCTACACAGCACAGGCAATTAGCATCCAACTGAATCCATATGTAGATAAATACATAGAAAAATAAATATTCTTCTGTTACAGAATCCTTCCACAGGGTGAGGTGCTGAGTTCCTTTCACAGCTAGCAACTGAAGCAAGGCTTCCCAATGCTCACTTCTTCCCAGATTCATGTCATTAAGGCAGGGCACGATTTATGAAGTCTTTCCTTTGGAGGATTTTTTGATTAGGCTCCAATGTAACAGTCTGTTCCTAGACACTGTCATTCAATGTATAGGTTTTAAAATTGCATGTTTCTGGCTCTTAAAATATTTTCATGTGATTTTCTATAGGTTACTTTATAATGGCACATTTACTGTATTTCTGTTTGTCAGGACTTACGATGCTCAGCTAAAGTAACAATCTTCGTTTATTGAAGACTAAAGGAAAGGTTGAAAGGTTTACTGTGCAGTTGCCGCAGCAGCCATCAGGAGTTTAAAATGTTAACTACACACCGAAAGGTGAACAGCCAAAGCCTGCATTACTGAGAAGAACTCGGCTTAGGTCCATTGATTGCTGTGCTGGTGTGCCAACTTACAGACCATAGTTCAAAGATGCCAAATCTGTTAAAGAAAAGCTGGATGAAATTAAAAGTTTACACTTTGCTGACATATATAAATATATGTTAAAAATGAGCTCTTTCTTCATTTTATCAGTCTTCAGCCAACAGCTTCTGATGATTTGGCTGTATACTGTGTAAGGATACATACATGAAGAGTTAATGAACTTGACAAGACTGAGTAAATATTTGTTTAGAATTGCAAATATGCCCCAAGCCAACTCTTTTTAGACCTATTAGCCAGACTAAGCCCAGAGCAGAAATGTTGAGTAGAACCCTACTTCTCATCTCTCATCCCTCCACTTCCACTATGCTCACTCCCCTCAGTTTGGGGTTCCCCAAAAGTTGTTCCAGAAGAAGCTTCTCTTCTCTTTTGAATTCTTATAGGTTGCAGGTGGCAACTTCCATCATTTCCCTTTGAAGGCAGAGGTAGTCAACCCTCAAAGAAAGCACTGTCGAGGCTAGAATCTGGCCTGACCTCCACAAATGGCAGTAGGCACAATCCCTTCTGCTCCCAGCTGTTACAGCACCGGCTTTCAGTGCTTGATATCTTGAATGAATATGACCTTCTAATAACCTTTCATGAACCAGACACCAAGAGCCTTTCAGTTGTCATCTTGATTCACTTCAAAGATTTCCCATTCATATTTACAAGAATAAATAGTTGTTTGTTTGTTTTTTCTCAGTGAGCTTTCCCCTTTTCTCTGGAAGGGACCAGAGCCTTCTACAGGAGAATGGGCTAGTGGCCACTGCTCTGCAATGGACCTCCTCTGTGTACCTCGGTTTTGCCCTGACATGGATTATCCACGGGGAGGAATGTTTTACCCCAAACCAATTACCACAGAGTCATCTGTTTTCTGGGATAAGTTTTCACCATTACGTATGAAACTGCCTGGCAATATTGTGCCTTAGTGGGGATTTCAAGCTGAGACAGAGATGAATGAGGGCAGGGTGGTCCTGCCAGACTGTACGGGGAATCTGAAAGGGAAAGAAGGAGTTTACTTTGCGATAAGGAAATCAGGGCATGCCTACTACAACTTATCACTCTGCCTAGTTAGAGAGGGGAGCAAGGGCTGGTCAAACCAGAAGGAACAATGTGTATGAGGAAATACTCGGAGCCGGATGCTGAGCTGGCAGAAACCAGCGTAGGTCCATTGGAGGAAACTAGTTGATTTATATCAGGCCTGGATGCAGAATTAGGATGGAGTATTCAGAGCTGAGATTTACTATTGAAAATTGAGAGTTTTGTGGGGGCAGGGGAAGAAGGCCTGCCAAATAATTTACAGAAGAAGATTGGGATAACTTGTGCTCTGAGCAGAGCCAAACTACACACATGTTCTGCAGTTTCAGATGTGCCAAATTCTGGAGCTCTACATCTCCCATTTGCAAATGTCAAAATGCAGCAAGGATGCTTTTTCTTAATTAGCTACTTACCTGTTGAAAGCATTTGACAACTGATTTATCCTCACAATGGCTGATGGGTTCATTATCTTCCCACCTCAAAACCTGATTTTACAGTAAGAGAGTGCATTACCTGATAGGACCACACAGCAAGACAGATATTCTTGTTTGGCAACAGTATGCTGCTGCTTCTGGGCCCAATGTACCAGATGATTTCTTTAGTGAAGATGTCACACTGATGCACAAGCCCAGTTATGTTCATGAATTGTTAACACAGCCATAGCAGCTGCAGGAAGCACCTGACGTGGAACAGTAAGAGCAGCCATCTCTCATGCATGTGTATTGCCATTGTATGTTTATTGAAATAATCTTTGTTGGTGGTTTAAAAAATTAAGCACCTTTTATTGGGAGAAGTAATAAGTATTTTTCACTAGATTGTTAGAAAAGGAGCTCCTATATCTGGAGAAAACTGAAAAGCTCTCGAACACAGAAGCTCTTCTTCAGCAATGCTGAAGGTGTATTTCTGAGACAGACACAGCAGTGTCCAAGCTATGTACAGGCTGGGAGTCACTGCTCTGTCTTCTGAAAGTTAAAACCCACTGCCTGCTTTCCCTCTTCACTCCGTATCTCCCTTCCAATTTGTTCTGCTCCTGTCTGTACTTGTTCTCCACTACCCATTGTTCACAGCCAGCTGGCCTTCCTCGTCCACCTTTGTTTCATGCACGTAGAACAGTCACACTGAAAAAAGTGTGATTTCCCTTAAGGTACCTAAAAGCAATACTCCAACATTTGCGGTCTACAGAATATTTTCTAGCCAAGAGTAGAGCATAGTTTCTCTTCCTGCCTCCTTCATAGCCAGCTTGGCTTTCAAAGGGGGACCTTGTTGCATCTGCAGATCTGCATCTGTAGAAGCAGCTGAAACTCAGAAGGTACCATTCCTTTTGCCAGCCAGTTTGTCACAAGTCCCTTGCATGGACTTGTGCAGTGTGTGCGCTGTGTTTTTTGGAAAACTGCTCTATATTTTGCTGTATTATTACTGCTGTTGTCACTATTACAGGTATTATACAGTGCATCCAAGAGCTCCAAAGAGAAATAAGGGCTTTTTTTTTTTCAGTAGACGTTGCACAGATAAAAATTAAAATGGCTATTGCAGATGCAAAATGCTGTAACTTCTTCATCTACTTAATAACAAGAAGAATAGCATGAAGCAGTAACAAAATGACTTTTTCATAAGTTATAATAATTCCCCTTCTTTTCTGATCACTCCTGTAGGGATATGTAAGCATTCTGGCACAAATGAGAGTGAAGAAGGATTTGATGAAGAAAACCTCAAACTGTTAAAAGAGATGCTGGGTACATAGCAGGAAAAATGAGGAACAATGCAGCCAGCTTCATGCGTCTATGGTGCTTCTAAAGTTGCCTCAAGAGACTGTGTTGATAAAAATAAAAAAAAAAAAAAAAAAAGAAAAGAAAAAAAGCTTAATTTTCTCCCTTTTCCTCATAATTTAAAATGAAACCTAATAGAGATGGAATGGTTGAGGTCCAACCAAACAGTGACAACACATCTTGTGCTATCAAGGGCATAACTCCAGTGTGGAGCTGGGGATGTTCATTGGCACAGCAACAGGTCCTTTCAGGCAGGGCAGCAAAAGGCCTGAACGACGAGACAAAACAAGAGGAGAAAGTGCAGCATTGTGGTGTCTCCTGACCACCCCCTCTGCTTAGGAGAAGAGTATGCATGCCAAGGGGGAAGGCAAGGGGAGGCTGAGTAGAGAACAGGAGGATGAGTTTCTCCTCCCACTAGTAGGGGTAGTGCAGGGGAAAGCAGAAGCAGCATACATAGAAGAGGAAGAATAAAAAGCCAGGGGATGCCACACAGGAGGCATAGAGTTAAGAATGGGACAGATTTAAAAAAAGGGAAACTGGGAACCTTGAAGTCAACAGGGCTTAAGCAGAAGACCATTACCCTGCTGTCCTGCCCATGGGGGTGAGCCCACAGTCATCAGCGTGTTCTTCTCCTCCAAAGCAGTTCCTCCGGCAAGGCCTTTATTTACTACTTTCTAAAACCATAAGGAACCTGAACTATGTCATTTCTACTTGCTAATTTAACCACACTAAGTTCACAGAAAGCATTTTGTACGAGGGACATGACCTGGCTTGTTAGCACCACATGTTGTAAGATATAGAAAAGGATCTTTCATACTTCAGAAGTCTTGTTTCTCAATTGCCGGTCTCTTACTTTTTAACTTCTTTGCCGTTTTGAATGGATTTCAAAACAAATCAACAGACACATAGAGTCTTTGGTTATTTTTGGCCAGAGTTGGATAAATGAATAGTCCAGAAAGTTTCTGACATTGTGCCAAATGTCTATGTGCCTAAAGTTTAAGAGTCATGTTTTCCAGGAAACCTTGAAGTTTGCCGAGATTTATGCTTTTGATATTGTCATCCATTACTGTATTCAAAGGAGTTGTCTGCATAAAGGTTGATAGAGGGCAGTCAAACCTTTTGCACTGAACAAATTATATCATTAGGTGTCTGCCTGTGGGTCAACTTGTTCTCAAGCCCCAAAAACTAAACACAGCTGAGATCTAAATCCCCTGACAAATGAAGGCTGTGAGCAAGGATCATGAATAACATATGGCAAATGGAATTTCCAAACACCGCGCTGCCATACAATATACACCTGATAAATGGTTGTCTACAGTGATGCTGTTGAAAAAGGCACTTGATGCAAGCCTCATGCATGGCAGAGAAACGTTAACAGAATTTTGCAAGACATTTCAAAGCTGGCAAGGCGTTTATCCAAATGTGTTGTCTGGTCCTTCCTTCCCCAAGTAAGGACAGGATCCTTGGGTTTTTTGTACATGAGAACAAAGAGAGGCAATAATTTGACTTGTCGTGCCAGTACCCTGTGGGGAAAGAAGCGTTCAAATAAGAACAAAAGACAGAATTATGGTGGGGACAAGAAAGAGAAGGAGAAGATGAAGAAAAGGACAGCAAAATATTACTCAAGATTAAATTTTAGGAGCATTTGTTGCCACAGAAGTTTGACGATTGCATAGCATTGTCATAGAGAAACAACAAAAAATGTTGCCCAGTTAAATGAAAATGTGAACACAAGAACCACTTTCCCTGGTCATCTAAAATGCAGACAACTCTGGGGCAAACTTGAAGATGGGCAGCACACAAACCAACAGGTTTTGGCAAAAAAATGTGTGGGATGCTGCATCTAGCCCCATCCGGGCAGCCTCACAGCCCCAAAATCAAAACGTGCCATGAATTTGGCCAGAACCCTAGAGCAACGCTCAGAAAGTGACAAGGAAGTTTTTTGACCAGAGGCAGGTTTATATCTTTGTTAAAATGGATAGTATGTTATTTGGTGGTGGTGGTGGGTTTTTTTGTTTGTTTGTTTGTTTTGTTTTGTTTTGGTAATGATTTCTGGAATTGTTAGTAACCTTGGTGTCCTTCACAAATTTATCTCTGACCAGTAAATGAGAACTCCTCCTCAGCATAACCTTTTAAGCTATCTCCAGCCTAACAATATATATATACGTGCACTAATATATGCGTTTGTTACTGCTGGTTAGCCTCTTGAGGTGCTCCTTACCCTTAATGAGGTCTAGACAAATAAAAAAAATAATAATAATCATATAAATTATGCAAATGGGTTATTTTCAGAAAAGGTGTCAAAAAAATTAACAATTTTTCAGTAAATTAAAGTAATTTTTTTAGCTAAGAAAAGAAATTGCAGAATAATTGGGATGTTCCCTTTTCAAAATTGTGTTCTCAGTGCTTTCTTTGGAAAGTTTCATTTTAAATATAAACTAAATATAATAACTAGAAAGTGATTAAATAGTGCCAGGGAGTGAAAGTAGCCTGTACACCTATCGAAATTATTTTTTCAGATGGAAATAATTTTCAATTTTGCACTACAGTGATAAAAGTGGAAATAAGAATTCCTTTTTATTGACTTCAGATTATCATTCTTTTTTCTGAATATTTCAATGCCCCTTGAAGAAAGTCTCTCACTTTTTTAATAGAACAGGAAAATAGATGGATTTGCTTCTAAACTTCATACTGTTCATTTCATAACCCTGTAAACAGTTGCATAAGCAGAAATGAGAAAGTGGCACAAGGCAGAAGTGGTGTGGAAGGGGAAGAGAATAGCTTTTCCTCAAGTGCAAATTGCCACCAAGAATGCAGGAAAAGGAACCACAGGTCACCCACACCAACTAGAACTGGCCACTTAACTAAGGTTAATGGGTTAAAACAGCGGTCGTATAGCAAGAATCACCCTCGCTGTGAGACCAAAGCTACAAGCAAGTCTGGCTGTTAGGTGTCAAGTTCAACTCTCACAGATTGCCCAGTGTGGTCTGAGAGCCAAATTTTCAGATGTTCGTCCACGCACAGAATAATGCACATGTCACTCAGGGTCTGTGCTTGCTCAGACAACACCTCCATTAAGGCTTCAGAAGAGAGATTTTCCTGCCTAGAGGTCATGTGGAGTCTGTAGTCAGACTGGTGTGTAGTCCGGGGCACGGCGAAGCACAGCGCCATTCATAAAAGGCAATGTGTTAAGAAGGTAACAGTTTAAGATTCACTAATTGCATGAACCTAAGTCTGATAATTATTCTTATCGCTGCTACTAACTTTTACAGTTTGAACTAAAATTCACGGACGTGCAAGTCAGAATTGCTTGGGGAAATCCTCAGTCTGCCTTACGTAGGAAGTCAGATTAGATGATTGTAACACTTCCTTCATGACAGAAAAATTCATGACACTATTAGATGTTTTGTTAAATTGGGGTCTAAGTGATAAGCAAAATTAATAGATTTCTGTATTTCTCTGGGTGGTCCATCCGTAACATCAGAATTATTTATTTTTCTGTGCTCTGATCTGCTTGTACATGCAATATATATGTGTGCGTGTGGACCTAATGCTGATAAATAAATAACCTTATTCTCAGGCTGATTGCTTAAAAGCTCCATAGAAGATCGAGGGGATATGCTTTACATACTCATTTTGTGCATAAAAGTAATTCTTAATCAAATTAGCCATTCCAGAGAAAAAACAGCCCCTTGCATTTCACTGGGGCCATTCGCATGAGTAAACCTTTGCAAAATTGGTCTCTAAATGTTGCTTAGAGTCGCAAAGAAGCTTAAGCGCTGAACATGTCTTCTGTGCAGGTTTCTTTTTAGCCTGTTCCTGGCTTTATACCATCACGTTTTCTTCGCAGGAAACATCTATGCTAAACATCACTGTCAATTCCAAGACAAGAGACACATTCAAAAGCACATGGAAGCTTTTTTTGTTACCATAAGTTGCCCGCAGAGGGTCCATTCATTCTGTTTGCTTGTTCCACTGTGTAATAGCTCAACTCAAGTATCAACAAGATAAGCTTTTAAAAGCAGAATATTCCCAGCTGTTGCGGTCAGGCAGCAGCAGCAGGTTCCTATCTGAGGACAGCAGAACAATCCAATGCACTCGCAGCGATGGCAGTGTCGAGGGGAAGCATGTGTTCTCTGTACACAGTAGCGAAGGGTCCAATAGACAGCAATTAGCACCAGCAGAATGAAGATGAACGGTCATATACATAACCTTAATAAAAATGTCACAGAAGAGAAATCTCACACCATATGGATCCATGCTGAACTTTTTTTTTTTCCTTTTTTTTTTTTTTAAGGAGCAAGACCGCTCCATTTCTGTATAGTTTTTTGCATTAATTTCTCTCCCTAGTTTTTTTGCAGCTTTCTTCCTCCATAAGCAATATGGGGCTGCTGTTTCATGCGATAACAGAGGAAAATTACATTTCCGTTTCCATATTTTTATATACCCACTCAGTCTCAGATTTCCATCAAAAGTATCTTCCACCCATCCTCAGCAACCTGAGTACATTGCTTGAACGTCATTAGATCCCATTTCCAGTCACTTTTAACTTTTGAAAAGAGCTCCACTACAATTTGCAAGATTTTATTCCTGCCAAATTAGTGTAGCATGAAAGTGGGTTGTTCTCAGGTCTGCTACTAGTGTTTTGGACATGGCGAAGAATACAGATTTCATCATTATAAACATAATTGTTAGAAATAATAATTTTTAAATGATTTTGACAGAAAGGGCTTGAAGCAAGAAGCTGCTTTAATGTCATCTTGGTGATGTCATTTCCATTTTTGCACCTCGAGATAAAATCCAAAAATCAGGAGGAAAAATGATAAAGGGACGCTGCAGCAGGAAGAAAATCTTTCCCTGAAAGGGTCATGTTACAATTTTGTGATTATTCTTTTCAAGTTGCTTCTTTGTGTTTCACTAATCAAAAGAGAATATTATCGGTGCTGTACAAGCCCCATTTGACGTCTGAAAACAATGTTTTGGTTCTTTCTGCCTTTTCTCTACTGCCAGTAATAAGACTCCTGCCCTTAGAATGTAGCTGTGAATTTTGTTGATTACATTAACAGAAGATAGGGCTAGAGGGGACCTCATGAGGTCTTCTAACCATCCCCTTGCCAGCACACAGGTTCATTCATAGCTGGAGATTTTTGTCTGAAGGCCTTCAGTGAACAAGATTCCACCATCTCCATCCTTCTTCTCCAGGCAAAAAAGCTGCCTGCTGTCCTATTTCTAGAACTAGAAAGTTAATAAAAGTGAGGCTCATCTCTTTTTGTCGTATGCATGTGGAGAACAGATTAAGCCGTTCCTCTTTGTGATAGTCCCCTGCATACTTGCAGACTGTTGTCATGTCTCCCTCTGTCTTCTCTAGATTAAACAAAATCCTTTTATGCCATCTCCACATCTTCTGCATCCATTGTGGTGTCTTCTAGACTTCTGATTATTCTACTTGTTCACCTCTGGACTCTTTATTCACTTGATTTGTAGCCTTCTTGAAGTATGTTAGCTGGAATTGGACACAGTATTCCAGCTGAGACTGTATCAAAACTGAGGTAGGACAGGAGGATTATTTTACCTGTCTTGCAGACTACATTTCTGCAGATACATCACATTTTTTTGCAATAGATAACAACCAATTTGCTGTTTCCTTGCTCCATTGGTTCTCCAAGGAAAAACTTGACATGCCAATGAAATGACAGGCCGTGACTTGAAAACACGCAGAGATGTTGTGGAAAACACAACCATTTTAAACAGAATTCAGACCTTCCAACATTTAAGTTATATGAACTATTTCACCAATGGGAGCATTCCCATTGAAGTCAATGATCATGCTCACGTGTACAAAATTTGGTTGCATACCTCATGATTGAAGGATTGGGGCCAAGCTGTTTCAGAGAAAACACAATGAAAAAACCCAAGTGGTAGTCTGTAATTCTCCTGTCTCTTGTGCCACCCCTTTCCTGGAAGATTTCTTGCAGGAAAGCAAATCTAGCAAATCTTTATTTAGAGAATGAAAACATTGTTATCTCAAGAAACAAAGCGGAGCACAGAAACACCCACAGCAACACAAGTGTGGACAAATGCTAGTATGAAATCTCATCTTCTCCCTAGTCCCCCTAGTCGAGCTTTAGTGATGACAGCAATCCACTTACAGCACGCACTAAGCCATGACTATCTTCTTTCAACTGTGCTCACTTGTAGTCATACTGACATATACCTCTCCAAACAGAAGGGAAACGGACGCGTGCTTGCAAAAATTGTCTTTGACAATTTTAAATGGAGTGAATAATGAATCAGTTCAGGCTCAAAAGCCATGGAAGTTTCTCTCCCGTCCTCAGCCCCTTACTGCACACTCCCTCTGTGATCTGAACATTAACTCTGAGGGACTATTGACTTAACATGATTCAGGGGTGGCTGGTTTGCATCAATATTTCTAAAATCCCTCTTATTATCTTGCATATGTCAAAGTTTGATAAGAAGGAAGAAGGATGAAGCTATTTATAATTCAGAATGACTGTTACCAAAAGGTATTTAAAACCAAATCACAGTAAGTCAGAGTTTACTTTTAAATCAGCTTAAACAAAAGACACAGTTTGAAAACAATTAGTAAATCTGACAAAATTAACTTTGACCTTACAATCTTATAAATGCCAACACAGCTTTTCTTCCAGTGTCAGTGTGCTTGTGTGTCTGTGTATGTATTTTCAGCAGTGCAGTAATTTCACAGCAAAGAGCCATACTGAGATTTAACTCTCAGGCAAGAATTATGCTTCACTGCTCAGGAGCTCCCCTTGGGGGGATGTGCTATTTCATTGCTCTGTTATGCTGGAAATCCATCCATACAGACAAGACAGATTAGTATTTCATTATTCTCATTATTTCTGGTAAGCAGACGGGAAGGCCCAGGCCAGCCTTTTGGTCATCCTCACTCCTCAGCTCACAGAGGAGGGTCTTTTTAGGTTTCTCCCTAATTTCTCTCAGTCTTCCTCAAAAAAAACCCCACCCAAATACGTGAAAACATAAACTCTCTACCTTCCACCCAGCCTGGGAAAGGGATTGTAATGCTTCAGTAAACACGCAAAAGATGTGTCTCCCTTTCCCCCTGAAATTACCAGTCCAGCCATCGGCACCCCCTTGCCAGCTCGTGCCTGTGCTTTCTTCTCGTCTGGACCAACTGCAGCCTCCCCGGTGAAAGCAGTTTGCATGTCCTCCCTCTAGAAGGAGACAGTCCTTTCTGTGGTCTGAGCAGACCCAGCAGCCCGGTCTGCATCTCGACTGAGCCAGCTCTGAGCAGCAGGTGGGACCAGAGCCATCCTGAGATCCCTTCCTTCCTAAGTGATCCCGTAGCATCCCCATAGCAGCCCCTACACCCAGCTGCCATTAGGTTGGGGGAGCTGAGGGAACATCTGGGAGGTCTCTTTTGGGCATCATGATCCAGGGATCCTCCTAGCCATCTGACTGATTGGCCATGTCCTGAGCAGGCACATGCTGCTGCGCTGATCTCTGTTGGGATATTCCCTTTCTGACCCAATGCTTCGGTCATTCCTGCCACGTAGGCTTCAGTTCTTACCACTGCCTTAACTGATAGAGGCTGGAAACTTATTGTTCAGCTTTGGCTTGCTAGGGTGAAGATCTGTAAAGATGGTCCCCAGAGTTACCTGGTCCATCGTAGTTTTCTCTCATTGAGTTATTTCTTTGTCCAGTCACCAGTCAGCAAAATCGGATATCTTGATGGCATTTCAGGGGTCTCAGTTATTTGAGGTGTGTTGACTACTGGATGACACATGTTTTTGCTTTCTGCACTTTTGTGCAGCTGTTAGTGTGTTACTGGATCAGTTCTAAATTCAAGGAGTGGGTCCATGCCCTGACTGTTTCCCGGTTGGGATGGCAAGGCCTGGGCAGGATCAGCCCTGTCCTTGTAGTCTCCCATTTGCATGCCAGTTTTCCACGGAAAGGAGACATGGGGTGACAAGCCAAAGGTGTACCAAAGTGAAGTTCCCAGTAGAGGAGCTGGAGCCCAGACCCCTGGCCCTGCAGTGACACATCCCAGCACACAGGGCTCGACAAAACCCAAAAGCTAGTATCTAGGTTTGCTCTTCTTGCTGCTGTAGACAGCTGTTGCTGCTGAGCTTCTGCTACAGATACACAACTTCCTCCATTTTGCCTTCTTATCATGATCCTTTCTTGCAAGCTCCCAGACAGACTCAGTCAATACTTTTTTTCACGGGCTGTTAGAAATTTCTAGATGCTCAATGGAGCATCATATCCCCCTGATGCTCTTTCAGCTAGCACTAAAAGACGTAACATGTTCTCTCAGTAGTATTTTTACCGAGGTAGCACAGACTTAAATTCACTTTTAATTACGCAGAGGAACCCACCACCCACCTTCCTAGACTCTTACGTATATTCCCTCTTTCCACACTGAAGGATACCAGGCATCTGCCAGCTGAGCTGTCTGCCATCTGTCCCCAGCCATCTTCTTCAGCCTGCTCATAACACTTTGAAGTGTATTCCTTGATCATCACCCCTTCCCTGGACATGCTGGTGAGACTACAGCAGGTGTCTGGACCTAGTTTGTCCATTGCTGGCAAGTGAAAGTTAAACACCCCAAGGCCATTAGGCTGAGAACTTAGTTTTTGATTATGGCATGTAATTCATGCAATCCATGAGAACAAATTGCCAACTTTGATTTGTAATTGCTTTAAAACCTGCCCTTTTATAAATGTTGCTTTAGTCCTGCTGGCAATTTTATTCCCGATCTCTTTAGATAGAAAATGGGCTTTTGTGTAGTTTTTAGAAAAATCCAATGTGCAGACTGTTTTTGAAGTTTATTAATCAATTTAAAGATTACCCTATTAATTTAAAATGCATTATACTTTGCTTTCAGTCCCAAACTACATTTATCCATATAGTGATGGTCACTTATTAATGATTTTGTTGAAAAGTACTATCCCTCTTGGCTCTATTTATTTTCAGAAGACAGTTCCAGAATATGGGCTTTCATTTTAAAAAAAAAAAAGTTACCCTTCATGGCACTAAAAACGATTTTGAGAACCTGAACCAAAGTATGATGGCTTGCCTTCCATAGCCTGGAGACAGCATAAAACTACAGCCGTGCTGTGTGAACCACTTCATTCATCTCTGCCTTCGTTTTGACTTGCTCATTTGTTATTAATTTACACGCTATAGGCCAGACTCTCTCCTGTGCCAGAGCTCCACTCAGTGCAGTTTGGAGATGGGTCATAAGGAAGTCATTACAGCTCTCCCCGGTTTTGTGAGTGCTCCTGGCCTCCGCACGGTTTCTCCTGGTTGCCAGGCAGTCCTACGTTAGACCTTAAGTGAGGCTCTTAATGGTGTATTAACTTCAATGTGACTTAAGGATATGCCAAAACCGTGGCACATGCTTCTTTTCTTGGCATGTACAATTGTTAATAAAAGTGGCCTGATCCCGACATCTAAGTTTTCCGAGCCTTCATGGTGCTTGATATAGTAAAATTTAGGCAATTTTTGATGAAGATACTTAATCCAAATATAGATTCAGAATTATATGCAGCCATCTGTGATGGAAAATATTTCACAACTCTGTTTGTTCAATGCTTGGCACGACTGAGCTGTAGGCTTTCAGGAACTTCTGTAATATAAATATCACTTGTAAAGAAAGGGCATTGGAAGATCCTTCCTAAGATAAAAGGTTAAAAGTTATGGCAGGACGGATACCACTTCTGGAAACCCTTTTTGTCTCCCTCTCGCTTGGTAGCAAGCACAATTCCCCAGGCTTTTCCCATGCAAGTGCAGGATGTTAGAAGAAGAGCCTGGAAAGCGGCCGCTGCCTCCTGAGCTCATCCCACCCACTTCAGGCACTCCAGAGAGGTGTCTGGTCACCGTGGGCTCCTTCTGTAGTTGGAGGAGAAACATATCTCAAGAGGATGACTCTGGCCGCTTGAGATCATCACCTACTTTAAAGGGAGCTGAAAACAACTTGGATCCTAACATATGGGTTGCTGTGAAGTGTCTAAGGTTAAGTGAATGGGCTTTTTAACAATTTATCTCCTCGTCTGAATACACTGAATATCCTTACGGAAAGATAATGATGAATTTCCCCCTGTGACTTCCTTTGTGAATTAACTTACATGCTTATTGTCTTGATTGCTTATGTCCCACAGATATTAAATTATTCTTGCAACACTCCTGTTCAGTGGCAGGAGCTAATGGACAGATAGGGAACTGAGGTCCCAATGGATGAAACTCATGATTTTCCACTCATCTTCAGGGCCTAGTGCAAAATACCCAAGTCCTAATTTTTCTGACTTTTTTTATTTTTGCTGTCCCAGGCTAGGGCAGAAGCCACACGCTACCACCACATGTGTGTGAAGCTGTACTTCAGGGATACTGTCCCTCAGTCCAGTGTAGCTCAAACAAGCCAAGGGACTGGAAAGTTAATGGGTAATGGGGTAGTTGACCTGCATAAAGACAGACAGATGCACATGCACACACATATGCACATGTACATAGCGCTCACCCACCACTCTTCATTTACTCAGAAAACCTTGCTAAAACACTACCATGTATTTAGCAACCTGTTACAAGGTACAGGCACAGGGGAACCTAGCTGAAGTTTCCTGGACCACCTCACTTCTAGCATTTTCTACTTTCTGACTGCTTGATATGGTAACAATTTTATGAGTCTTTTTATAAAGTTCAAGTAAGGAGGAATTCCTACTTCATATTGCAAAACCTCTGAAATACCATACTGAGACCAATATAGCTTGACGTGTGTCCGCTTTTTGGAGACTACTTTCACTGTGTATGCTTAAGCTATTTGTATTAACAGAGGAACAGACAGAGCTTGTTGCTTTTTATTTTCCTTGTGGAACACTGTTAGCACAGGGTGAGACAAGTGCCTTGCCAGTGGGTTTCAGAAATATTTATCTAAGGCAGTAGGATAGTAAACCTCAGTTTGTTTCGGTTCCACCCCAGCCACTGAAGTCCTCTCCTCCTGTCTGCCGCTTCCCTCCTGCTAGGCACTCTCCTTTCTCCTGTACATACCCACCTGCTCCTCTCAGTTTTACTCTGCACATCGCTCAGTCCAGATCTCTCAGACCTTCCTTTCTCTTCCCAGCTTCTTTGCTTAAATAGTCCTCATGCGCTGTGTCAGCCCCCTGCTCCCTGCACCTCCCCGACCAATTTTCAGTCCATTGAGTCTCAGGCTACCTTTCCAAGATCCTTGTCCAGTCTTCCTGTGACAGTGAGGGCCCAAGACACTGAGTGTCCACCTGCAGCTCAGGTCACACCAGGCATGGAGCAGCATCGCTGGGCAAGCTCCTGATATTACTGGGCAAGGTGCATGGGTCAGCTCTTCTGTATGTGACAATTTTGCTGTGAAGAGGTCAAAAATACTTGCAAGAACGGATTTCTGAGAAAATTTGAGCTGCTAAAATCGAAGTCTCTCTTCAGTACACTTAGTCTGATTTTTCAAAGTAATAGAGTCTGGTTAGATTTGAGTTAAAACAGAAAATGGTACACACGTGATCGGCACAAAGGACCTCTTCCCTACCAAGTCCGAAGTGCCTTTTGGAAAGCATGGGAGCATTTGAGAAGAGGTTGCCAACATTAGAAAAAAGATAGAAAGAATGAAACAATATATTTTTCCCTCCAGTACCTGGCTCAGAAATGGCTGAAGTATTTTGCTCCATTAAACAAGTAAAGATCAGCTTGAGGAATGGAAAATACAGCAAATTAAAGTCTGACAAAGCTATGAGCAGCCAGAGACAGAGTTAGAGATCCCAGGAACTTTCACAGGAGATGCACAGCTTCACTTCTGATGACAGTAACGCTTCCCTTAAGACAAGCAAACATGTGGGCTGTCCCCACAGGGGACAGCAACTTCCAGGTGTGTCTCAGCGAAGGTAATTGCTTGCTGCTATGTAGTGACGAGTGGCATGGTCTTGGTGCATGCCAGCTCACAGCTGTTGGGGATCAATGAGGACACTCCACACAGAGATGGGACACAGATTGCTTCTCCTCTTCTCCAGGCTTCTTCCACCAGAAGACCTGAGGAAACGTTATTAACAGAAAAATTCAAAGAGAAGGAACTGCGCAGTCTTTGTCTGGCTCAGACTGACACTGGTGTCCAAGAGGATCTAAGCATCCTCACCACTTTAGGGTTGCTGAATCACAAGTCCAGTAGGAAAAGTGCATCTCATCCTGGGACAAAACTGGGAACCATGTCAGAGGCAATGTCCCTAAGCTATTTTGCAACTTTGCATTAGATCAGTAACGCAGAACTTGTGTTTGGGTGCTTCCACCTTATTTTAGCCATCTCACCTGGATGCCTATTTCTATAGCCAAAGAGGAGAAGTGGATTCCTCCAGAGGGTCATTCAGCCCAACTCAGGCAAGCAAACAAGCTAATCCCTCAGCCCAGCACAGGCAGTCCTACCTTATGTCGCCGCAGAGACCTGAGACAGGTATGTTTCTTTTTGTGGTGACACTTGTCTTATCAACTTCAGTAACCAAATGCAAAGCTGTTTCACAGGCTTACTATTCCTGAAGCATTTGTACCTAGCAGAGCTCCTGCCATAGAAGGTATGCCCCTCTCCACCAGCACTGCGCCACTGTCTATACCAGTCCTGCCTGGCTGGGTGATCCTGCAGGTATCATTAATATTTTTGAAGAGCTTGTTCCTAAGGTGGGAGAGAAACACGTTTTTTGCCTAGGGTGGCTCCTAGATTGTAAATCATACAGCAACCCCACGTAAATGCCTTATAGAGCTTTTAATGAACTGTGTCCCATAGGTGAAAGCCAACAGCAATATTAGAAATGGTGTTTATTTTATAGCCCAGAAACTGCATTTTAAATGCTAGTATAGGTTTATATGACAGTTCTATTAAAAATAAAATAGACCCATTACAAAGAAAGTCCTTTACATCTGCTTTTATCTGTGTCTAAATGGCATGCCCAGCTCTGCAATCCCTCAAATGAGACATTTTTAGAACTTTATTTATGTTACAGCCATAACAAACTAGCAACTAGAAAACTATAATGGGCACAAACGGCTAATAAAAATGAGATTGTTGAAAAATACTTCTTAATAGCAATTTACAAAGGATCCTGATAAAACAGAACTGAGGCTCCGTTTCCCTGGAAGTTTGCCACCACTATAATCACAGCCATTTGGCAACAGGTACTCCCCCTCTTCCATCTTCTGTGACCATTTCCCTCTGAGTGTGCTGAAAGCCAAATACCCTGAGGTTATTCCCCTGCCCTGCCATTAGTCAGTTGGTGCCTACTGATCCAGAGCCACCCGTAGGGACTCCTCTTTTCTCCCCTCCCACTGTGCCCCGGGTGACCTGAAGGAGGAGGCATCTCAAGGGCTTTGTCATTTGCTCTGTGGGGAGCGGTCAGCAAGGCAGGATCTGTCCCAGATGTGCAGAGGGTGCCCCGTTTCCTACTGAAACCTGCATCCCTTCTCTGAGGAACTGATCTGTTTACACAAGCCGGCTAAGATGAGCAGGTCAAACTTTCTGTTTATAGACTGAAAACTATTTTCCCCTGAGCTCAGTAACAGCTCCCCAGGAGAAAGATTGGAAGTTGAACTCATTTCTTCTGCAGGGCAGGTTTTGTGGGATTTTGACAGTGTCCATGTGGCCACTTGTGTGACGTCAAGGGGAAACCTCCTACCACCCAAGGAAAAGAGGCCTTCTTCCAGACGTGCACTTGTCTGCAGCAGACCTACTCACTAGCTGAGGGAGGCAAGGGCAAGGCAGCACATTCAAGTAAAGGTCAAAGTCCTTGGTCTCATCTAATTGCAGGTAGTGATGAATATCCTTGAATATAAATTGATGTCTTAACTAGTTCAACATTATATCTACCTAAGGAGGAAAAGTTCCTGCTAATGAGTTTTTAGAACCCACGGAAAACAACCAAGTTTTAGAAAAAAATCAAAAGTTTTTAGTAAAGAAACAACAGGGGCTGAAAACACTGTACAGTGCTTTGGACAGAAGACAGTGATATTGAGTGGAAAAAATTACATCATAACATCACTTAAGACATGCACTGGAAGTTGGGTGTTCATGACACTACTTTAGGCTTATAGAGTGAGAGACAGTCCAAGCTCCATGCAAAGTAAGATTTAAAACAATGTGGGAAACCACTTACCCAGCCTCCCCAAGGAGGCTGCCAGAAGCACTAGAAATAGCCCCCATGTGCCAGGAATCTCAACCCAGCTCCCTCCTGACCAGACTCATGGCTTTCTGCACTCTTACGCTCAAAATCATCCATCATGCTTGCTCCTAGTTTGCTTTGCAATGAAGGCTACACATTATGTCCTTACAAATAATTTTTTTTTACCCCAAATAGATTCAGCGGTATATCCTGAACTATCTGAGACTGGTGTTATGTGTGAAATAGAGCATACAGAGGTAGAAAAAGAGCTTCGATAACAGGTGGACATGCAGGTACACGTACAGATTCAGGTATAAATGCAAGTGATAGCTATTGGGTGCACTGTGAGGCTGTACCAGTGCTGGGATTTGCAAAAGCTCAATTCATTGCAGCTTTGTGGCTGCCAGCACAAGGAGTGTGCTTGGCTTGTGTGGCACACACAAGCTAGCCTTCAGATAGACCACGGTTGGCTTTTGCACCGAAAATAAAAAATTTGGCCAAAGACAAAACAAAAAGGGAAAGAAAATAATCTATTAAACTCCAAACAAAATTATGGCAGCAAAGGTGGCAGGAACTGCAAAGGCAGCATCTGTTTGGAGCTGGGCTAATCACAGCGTGCGGATTAGCCTGGCCCGTGGGTAGCAGCGCTTCCACTGTAAATGCAGACAAACGTTTCTTCTTTTCTTGTTTTCGTTCTGAGAGAACCAAGGAAAATAACAGAAGTATTTCCCCTGAAAAATTTTAGCTAACATGAACATTAGTATAGTTTCACAGCCCGTTAACTGATCCAGTAACATAGGACCCTAGTTTATTTGAACTGATCCTAAGGGAATTTGCAAAACAGAAAGAGTAAGCAAAATTTGGGTTGCTTTATTCTCAGGGGTAGTCAATAAGAATACTTGTGTGAGCAAGACAAGTAAGACCTGACCCAAAGAAAATACATTTGGCAAATTCATGTAAACTGGAAAGTCAGTAGCAGCTATTGAGAAATCATAGTCATATTTTTAAGTTGTCCTGCTGAGGATTGCTGTTAACCACATCTCCCCTCCCCTTTCTCTCTCCCCCTTCTCCCAGACTTTTGTCCCAAGTACTTAATTGTGAGTAAAATATTTGTACTGGGAAGACATCAAAGGCACTGATTTCAGAAATTCAATTTTATATAATGCAAGACCCCTGAACTTTAGAGAAAGTTCATTTCATCAGCTATCACTAATCATCTGTGAGTCTGGTGCTCTACCAACTAAAACACAGTATTATGAATAATGGATTTTCCCCACATCTGAAGTGTAAGAATAATTACAAATATCAATACAAGCAATGATAATGTTTTGCGTGATTCTATTTTCTGATTTGGCAATGAACTGTGGAAATAAACTGATACCTTTGCTTTAAAAATTGGTTAGCCTGTAAAGCCAAAAAGTGTAAAACAAGTACTCAGTGAAGGTTTTTTCCTGCACATCTGTCCTAGCTGTTATTTCTTTGAATCTTCCTCCTCCACTGCTCTTCATCTCCCATGTTTCACTCAAATTACGGCATTAAAAAGTGCTGAGCACCCGCTAGCAGAGAAGAAAGTCCCTCCACTCCTACCTCTCTGGGAGCGAGGATGTGAACACTTTAGGGAATGAGCCTTTGGTGTGATGACAACATTTTCACCTTGACCTGAGGCAGTGTGATTAGAAGACGGGAGGTTCACCCTGAGCTGGGATCTATTGCATTCCTGCTGCCTCCAGCGATGCAGAACAGCCACTCGGTGACAGGGAAAGGAGATGCACTTGGCAACATCCATCCCTGTCAGAGGGGAGCTTTCCTTCGCCTTTTGCAGCAGAAGAAACAGAGAGATAGTATCACTTTTTTTGCAAATGCCATGCATACATACAGAGCATGATCCTTCACTGGCTGATAAAATTGCATTTAGGACAAGAGTAGCCAGGGCCCACGTCTCTCAAAACAGATAGAACGGGGACCATCAAAAGCAATTTAAAATTAATAGGGCTGTATACTTTATTTAGTGAAAGGACAGTTATACAAGACTTCGGAAAAGGAAGAGTTGTGATTTAAAATACAACTTTATCAGATGCTGGGGTTATATTTTCTATGTGTAAAACGTAATCTCTTTCTTGGAAAACAGAAATAAGAAAAATCAGTAGTGCAAGAAGAAAAATGAGTCAATACTGCATAAAGGAGTTCTCATTTGTGACAAGCTGGTTTCCAAATGAAAACCAAATGGCGGCTGCTACCAGAGGTGTAAAGGCATAATCCACACTAAAACCAAAGGAAGACTTTTATATCTCCTGGAGATAAACCACACACAGCAGAAATGAATGGCAAAATTAGGTACTTGCCATTCTGTGGCATGATGGCAAACCTGTCTCTGCAAGAACTGGCATTTTATTGGTCACTAATTGCATTGAATCTGTCATATACAGTTGCAGATCTCTCCAGCTGTATAAATCAGTGTTTTATCATTAACATCAGCCAGAATACATCTCCTGAGAAGGAGAAACTACAGGAAGAAAATTGCACTCTGCATTCATCGTTGATATTGTTTTCCTGATCAGCTCTGGAGAGCNTCCCAAGTCAGAACTGTGTTAATATTGTTTTCCTGATCAGCTCTGGAGAGCATACTTGGTTATCTTCTCCAAATTCAGAGATCTCTGTTATAAAATCCCAGTTCAAAGTTAGAGGCACGAGTGAGAGATTTTTCTATTCACATATGTGGCTTTTGTTTTGTAATGCTTTTCCACTCTGAAGGTATGCATTGTAGTATGTACATCAATATTGTCAATGATTTCCAGTTTGTGGAGCCCTGAAAGTTTTCCCATAGAAATATGGATACCCGCATAGACAGCTTAAACTATTCCTATTTGGCTATAGGAATATTTGGCTATAGGTTTGTTTTTCATAGCTACCTTTTGCAGATCCCACAGTAACCATCTTCTCCACGGATCTTCAAGTGTTTTCTGACCTCATGTTAAAACTCAGGTCTTAACACTAGTAATAAACAAACTTCAAAAGATTTAGGCTGCATTTATTTAAGCACCATGAATCTGAATACATTCCAGAACCTTATGTGTCTGAAGCTTTTGAGGAAAGAATAGGTCATCACTTTTTAATTGGTTAACAAGCATTAGGGAAAATGCTATCAGTCTTTTTTTAACTACAAAATGCAGTAAAAAATATTTCTCTGTCACTTGTGGATCATGGAAGGTTGCAGCGACTACGTTCTCCTATCTTGCACTTCAGAACGGGTTCCAGTCTTATTATTTTTAGAAACTAGAACTAGAATAAGAAGAATATTATCATATGTATACACCAATTTAGACAACATCTCCTCCCCTTTTTAAGCTTTTTGAAAAGAGTTAGACATGTAGAACTTAGGTTAAGCATTAAAAGGATTAAAGATTAATCCAGGCCATTCTCAGATCACTTTTCAAAAATAAGAATGAGCAGATTGGAGTGAATTTTATTCTAAACACTTTAAAGAGGATACCAGTTACAACCAGTGCAAGTGATACAGAATGAAAAAGGTCAGTGAGCAACGAGGTAGCTCTAAGTTCTTCCTCCTTCGGAAACAGCACTTATATTGAAAATGTATAAACATATATCGTGTTTATACAGTCAAATGACTTCTCTCCTAGGAGATCATGGCTTATTTAAGGTCAGGAAGAAGTTATTAGGGAAAGAAAAAAAAAGCATCCTAGAAAGAGCAAATCTCTTGACCTGGTAGCACATTTATGCAGCTGAGACTAGATTTCAGCTCTCCGGATTCAAAGCGCTGTTTCTTAACTCCTAGATTGTACCAAATGGGTGCATTAGTCATATTGAGGCACTGTAACAAGATGAAATCACAAAAGCTGTGCCGTGAGGATGGTCCTACGGTGCACTTTAGGGCTGGGCCTTTAGACCTGTGTGGTTAATTCCTAAAACCAAGTTGTTTGAAAGATCTGGCTTTCTCACAGGAACATGACTAAGCTTTCTTACAGGTGTCTGGTAGCAGTCTTCCTTTTCTGGGTGCACAGAGGAACAATCTGATGATATTTTTAAAATTCCAGCTCAGTTTTCTGCTGGCTTATAGCTGAACCCCAAAATGCAAAAATGCTTGGCTTGATATGATTTGGGGACAAACAGAGGGCTTGTTGCCTCTTGCTTCCACGTGCTTCACCTTTGTCAGACCTCTCACGACTATTTGTCGTGAGACTATTGTCTTTTACACAATCCACCCAGATGCTCCACTGCCGTCCCTGCAGAATAACTGTGGCACCATCTGAGGCTCATGGCCTGGCTGATTGCGCGGGCATTGCCAGCATCTCCTTCTTCTCACCATTCCATGTTTTCACTAACAGTTAAAAAAAAAAAAGGGGGGAGGGGGGGAGCGTTGGTAACTAGCTGGGGAAGCTAATAAAGATCTGAACTGTTACCTCTCCTCCCAAAAGATGGAAACTAAACCACCCATTGATCTGGGAGGAACTCATTAGGAAGCCAAAAACAAGCGCAACAAATCATGGAAAACATCTGCAAGTGACTTCAGCTAAAATACATGATGGGAGGGTTTTCTGTGTCCCAGCCCTGAGTTCAACTTTCACCAAAATCGAGGATTGCTCCTGGGTGAAGACCACCACCTCTGCTTCAGTGACTTGAAGCACCAGGGGTTCAGGGCTCATGCATTAAGGTGTCATTCTCAGTGCATGCAAAAAGACCCTGCTATCATCTGGGTCACTGAGGAATATCCTCTCAATAGCGAGGGGCTGCTTTCCTTAAGAGCCTTTTTAGAGTTGCAGAAAGAAATGTCGAAGGTAAGACGGCTGTGTACAGAGAGAGATTATATTCCAATAATCACTTCAAAGAGAATGGGAGGGGGGGGAAGGCATGTTTCTAATTTCTATGCAAAAACAAAGGAAGTAATTTCTTTCAAGGTTTTTTATTTGTTTTTCAAATTGCACAGTGCTCAACTTTTAAAATAATAATCATTCTTGACAGCCATTTAATAATTGTTAGTGATCTATAGCTTTATTATAAAGTACTCATCTAATGATGTATTTCCTTTACCCTAAGGGCCAAGTACAAAGCAGGGAAATTATCTCGGTGATACTTTTAATAACTTCCTGTGGGACTGCAAACTCTGGCTGAAGCTGTCTCTGCAAAAGAGTTAATCATGTAATTTCACAGATTAGACAACACAGGGTTACTAATGAGAAACTTCAGTTCAGTGATAAACTCTTTTTTTTTCCAAGAATATTTTGAGAGGCCTGTAACCTTTGGCTGACACCCAACGAGGCTATTAGTTTAACCATGGGATGCACTACCAAATGTACAAGAGTCAGCAGAACTTTTCCTTCTGAAAAGTGCTCATAACCCTCTGTGAAGAAGCCTTCAAAAACCCAGACGGGATAGACGGAAAGGAAAAATCAGGGAAAAAGGGGCTGACTTATCGGCTTCCAATAATTGGCATGGCTTCAGCTTCCAGTTTCTTTTCAACAACGTCCGCTCACTATAGCAACCCCGGATCCCATTTAAATGTCATGCTGCCCTCTGTTCTATAAACATGTATCATCCATCACTAAATATTTAGATCTGAATTGTTGGAGCTGAGTTCTGTGCCAGGGGTAAGGGGATTAATTCCTTTCAAGGCCCTCACATGATGGATTTTTCACTGAAGTAAACATCCGAGAAGAGCTCACACTACGGCCATAAAATATATAAATAAAGTTTAAAGTTTAATTAAGTCAACATTATTTAAAGTGGTTGTCATATTTTATGGTGAACTCTTTGTGTTTATTTTGTATGACTCCTCATAAATAGTCTCTCCCCTTCAGACAAAAGGCACGGCTGGGTTAAAGTTAAGGGTCCCATGCGTGGTACGGGAAGGAGGATCTCCCGGGCTCAGGGGATCCGAAACACACTGTATCGGGCCTTCTGCTATCTCGTGTCTTCCTAATGAGCTGAGATGTTGTGCAGACACAGGAAAAGCATGGCGGAGTTTACAACAGGCGTGACACGGGGAAGTCCTTCAAGTGGCTATCTGGGCTCGGCAGAGGGAGGGCCGCATCCTGCCTGGTCCAAAGGCTGCTGATGCCGGGCAGGCAGGCAGCGGGGAAGGAGATGGGGCTCGGAGGGGGCAGGTTGAGAGGGGCAGCCCCCCCCACAGCCTCC
Source organism: Anarhynchus alexandrinus (assembly GCA_008711295.1). Lineage (NCBI taxonomy): Eukaryota > Metazoa > Chordata > Aves > Charadriiformes > Charadriidae > Anarhynchus > Anarhynchus alexandrinus. Next base: position 3,258,099 of record VUYV01000060.1, read on the forward strand.
ACCAGCAAGGGGTTTGCACCAAGTGCTGGGAGAGAGCTGGTGTTGCGCCTAATCTTCTCCCACCCTTCCTGCTCCCTAAATAAGTCCCTCAACCCAACGAGATGTACTTTTAAGAGGAAAATGATAGGATGTTGTTATGTGGCCTAATCCTTTGGAACGGCAAGAGTGACTTTAAAAGTGAAAGAAAATAAGTGGACAAATTCATCAAAGTGATTGCTAATCAATGCTCTCCTGTAGGGAGGTCTTGTAACACCCTGATAAGGACTTCTGGGTAATTAGCTAAGCAGCCAGGTGAGAAAAGGTGAGCCATACACTGGAGCTCCAGGTCAAACCTGGGGAAAACTTGCATTCAACTTCTGCACTCCCTCAGCTGCCATGGGCAGCCCCTGCCCGCCCTCTCTGCCCCCTCTCCCCCTCTGCGCATCAGCAGGAGCTACGTCTCAGTTCAGGGGCTTGGTATTAGGGCAAACACAAAACTCTTGTAAGATGCTCATATTCTCGAGGGATGTGTGCTATGTAAGACTGGGGCCTCTTTTTTTCTCTCTTTCTCAGGATTTTCTGTATTTGGGAGAGGGGACTAGAAATGTTGCCAGGACAGTAGAGCCCAACGACAGGACTAGTATTAGCTGTGACAGGAGTTTGCCACTGATCTCCTACACGACTGAGAACAAGTCATTTGGGATTTCTGTTTCTTACCAATAAAACTGGAGTAGCGGCATTTTGTCTTGTTTAACCTGCTTCGACTGTAAAGTTCCTGCAGCAGGGTTGGTCTTTTACACTGTGTATACAGCACTCACACCAAAAATTTCCACTCTCTGCAAATAGTCACCTAGAGCTACTATCGTGCTGCAAACACTGCAGAAGAGTGTATTCCCCCTTTTGGTTCCAGTTATTCCTCTCTGAACAGCTTTTTCTGCAAACATGTGAGAAGTGCCAGAAAAAAAAAAAAGTAGGTGAACGTTATTCCTGTACCTATTCATGCTCATTCATCCTGTACCTATTTATAAAGTAAATATGTATGTGTGTATGCATGTCTGTATATGCACGTGCACACACACACTTTACTGGTTCTCAAATATCCATGTTTAATCTATGAGCGTGGACATGTTCATTCAAATTCAGAAGCATAGGTCACGCAATCTGTTTGTGAGGGAAAATGCAAGGCATGCTCTGGCCCGACAGGGCACATGCAGAAACGCAGACCAGACTGAACTGAATTTACCAGGCAGTAAATTCTCTTTCTAGCAAATGAAGCCACAAACAGCCACATGATGAAAGATCCCTCTGCTTTCATTCCGTATCAGTACTGATTATGTTGCCCCAAAATCTTTAGCATTAGGTAACACGATCATGCTGAAGGTAGTATGAAATTTAATGAGGTCTTAATCTACATGACAGGTTAAAAGCTATGAGAGTTTCTAAGGCTCTATGTGGTATAAATGGAGTGCAAGCTATTATTATTTGATAAGATAGGAAGAGGCCCATCTGAAGGGAAAGCATTTCCCTACAGGCTCTGGACTTCGGTTAGAAGTGACACTGTTAAAATTAAAAAGACATAAAGAAATATAAAGAAAGAAACAAATAAGGAAAAAGGGGAAGAGAGAAAGAAAGAGAGAAAGAGAGAAAGAGAGAAAGAAAGAAAGGAAGAAAGAAAGGAAGGAAGGAAGGACGGAAGGAAGCAAGCAAGAGAAAGACAAAAGACAGAGAGAAAGAATGAATGAAAGAGGAATGAATGAACTTCAAAGTACAAAAAAGCAGCTCTATCACTCCAGAGCAAGAGAACCGTTTTGAAAAAAATATGTAGAGAAAAATGTTTAATTTGAACTTCATTTACAAGCAGTAAGGATTTGTCGAAAACCAGTTAAGGACTGACTCCTAAAGGGGTTAATGGTGGTCAAAAGTCACCGGTGGTACTTTCAATGGCATGGAGTGCAATTCAGCCTGTGCAAAGAGCTAGCGCTAAGCTCGTTCATCTTGTAAGCCCTGTCCTCTCTGTTTGCCAGCCAGCAAAAGCTGCTCACTGGGTCCGAGACTTCCTTTCTGAGCTGCCAGAAGTGGGAAATAGGAGGCAGGTTTGATTGCACCACTATTTCTCACGCCAAAGAAGTATTGCTATGTGCAATGATATTCATGCCTCATAACAACCTCCACTGCACTTCCCTCAAGGGGTTCCCACCTGCAGGGGCATGAAATCACCACCCTGGGGCTCACACGCTGGAAAAGTCCCACAGAAAGGACTAGGCAGGACTGGCATGTAGGCATTGTTTTAGCCTCATTCCCTGCGTGGGGATGGACTTAGATCCCAAGCCACTGGCTGCACTTCTGACAATTTGTGTTCTACTCTATCATGCTGCCTTCCAAAGGCCAGCCAGATAAGCCATCCATAATATGCACTATTAGTGTTAAATTCCCCTCTTCCCAACTCATCCCCCTGCCTAAAGCGTCAGCTGCTTTGGCAAACAGCACAGCAGAAGCATGGTGTTTCTCCTGCTATTGGTCTTACATGTATGCATGTAAAAAGTTTGTCGCTTAGTTTGTATCCCAAATACCTTGAAACCTGAGTGCTTAATGAAGTATTAATTCAATTTCTGAAATACTAGAGGTGGGAAGGAAATATATCAAAAGTTATTGATATGGACAAAAATACGAATTTTCAAAGTAAAACCAAAATCAATTACTATTTTGCTAGTATTTTTATGGGGGTAGGTGGAATTTACAGGAAAACAAATATCCTATCTCATGAGCTTTTCTGATGAGTCAAAAGTTTCCCCACTACTCCATTCACAGCAGGCGTTGGATAAGCCAATGCCTTATTCAATCAGGAACAACAGTGACAGGGGGTCAAGTAATTGCTTTTCCTGACAAGAACACAAAGCTACCAGATGGGGAAGTGATGATTAGGCAGTCTCTTTGCCCAATTAATATTGAATTTATAGAACTGTGTGAAATAACTCCAATGAGGGAGACTGATGACGACTTATCCCAGTCAAGGGATTCATCATGGACTAGGAGAGAAAGGAGTAGGTCTGGGAAAGCATAAATGCGAACGCTAGCCCTCACTTTGGCATAAGTGCTTGTTGGCTGTGCTGTGGACGTTAGCCTTCTCTTTTTCCTTGACCAGAAATGCGATCATTGTCAAACACGCTATATAAATTTGTGCAGAAATGTTTAGTTTTGACAAATCAACAGGTTTTGACAACAAAATAAAACAAAAAAGCATTTTGCTGGCAAATTCTTCAGCAGCCCTCACAGTCAATGCTCTCAGAATTGCCGTTAAACAGCCAAATCATTCCCACAAGTATGAATGTGCAGTTCCAGCTACTTTAATGGAATTTGCATGTGTATATCAAGGGGTAGAATTTGGCTCTTGGTCTAAAACACGTTGAGCACTTTTTAAAGAGAAGCTCATTTAGCAGTGATGTAAGTCTCTGCAGTTTCCCTGTTTTGTCTATGGAAGATTCCAGTTTTATAAAATGGTATGAGTATATGAAATGTTGTTATATTTGGCTTTTATAGCAGTATGCAACTGTCTAATAAGCAAGTCGAGAACAACTCAGTTAATTGATGTTTACCAAAACAGTTATCCCTCAGTTGTAATCCTTTTATTCCTGTAAAAGCTATTATGATTCTCTGGACTCAGATTTTTTCTGATTTCACTGCTTTCACGTCAAGGGAATACCAGTGATTTCAGTCAAGTTACCCTGACATACAACTGATGCAGCGAAGTAGTAAATCAGACTCTGTAGAAGAAATCTAGTCCATTGAACTCAGTGGGAATTTTGCCATTGATTTCAAAGGAGCAACATTTTCCCTGTAGCTCTATAAAATAATAACTTTTCTTTGTGTAGGTGTAAAATAAAGTGAATATCTCATTTATAGTGACCAGATATGCACAGCATAAATACTGCTTAATTTGTGCATGTACAGAAACAACAGAGAACTTTTTAATCTTGATTTTTGTTTAAATTCTCGCTGGTAAGTATACTTTGGGCTACAAATACTTCTGGAGAAATCATTCAAAAAGGTATAAACAAGGTAGCTTGAGCGTGAGCCTTATCCAAGGCATCCTGAAGTCAAATTTTGGTGTAGCTGACCTAGAGAATTCTTCAAGAGAAGTGTGAAAATAAACAGTGACCTGGCGTGTTTGGGTTTTACTTGGTTTTTTGGCAAACAAACTGGCCCTGATTCACCTCTCACTTAATTGTATAAGTGCTACAAGTGATAAAGTCAAATCTCATCATATAGAAAGAATAGAAGAATGAAAAAATACTGTGGTAATTGTAATGGGGTCTTGACCATGAGAATGCAAGCTTGCAGTTTATCAGTTGAAGAATTTCTGGTAGGGACCGGCCTTCTCCAAGGTAGTGGCAGGAGATTCTCTGGTGTACTTTGAACCCATCTTTTTTTGACTGTTTGTGACCAGACTCACATACAGGGGATAAGAGCAGAGAAGAGCTCATGGAGTGATTAAGAGCTCATTGAACGGGCGTATCAAAGGGCTCACTGGGGATCCCGTCTTAGAAGAGACCAGAAGAGCTTGGCATGGCTCCTCAATATGATGAAACCTGAGGGAAACCTGTTACATTCCACAAATACACTAAGGAGGAAGAGAGGAAGAAATACTAGGAAGAGGAGAAGTTTAAACAGATGGAAAATACTGTTACAAGAAGAAATGTTTATAAACAGTCCGGGAATTAATTTAGGCTTTGAGGCAGAAGGTGTTTTCTGGGTCAGGTTTCCATGAAGGCAGCAGATAAAAATGGGGAGGTTCAAGGTGGAGCCTGGCAAGCATGTGCACTGACTACAGGAGAAGGGGTTTGTTGTCACTATGTGATACAGGACCATCCTTTTAGTCTAAATTCCTCTGCTCTAAATCAGGAGTAGTTCTGCTGAAGACCCTGTTTCAAAAAGCTGGTAATAAGGGTGTATCATCCCCTCCCTATGAAATATCACTTTAGTGACTTTGCTCTGATATCTGCGTAGCCTCAGAAAACCTGTCTGCCACCAGAGGGTTGAGCAATTCCTAAGGAAACAGGTATGTCCCACCCGTGTGCATGCTCCACTCCTCTCTGTGTCTGGGATGCCTCATATAAAAAGTGTTGACAGCTCCAGTAGGGATTTTACAAGAGTTTGCCATTCATATTCCACAAGGACCAAAAGATCCACATGGGAATATTTAATATAAACAGCAATAGTTTCCCACATCTTTGTTTAGAGAATAGCCTGAGGATTTCTAAACTTTAGGATCATATTCATTCCAGAAGAATGGTTTCACTTACAGCCGTATAAATCTTTCCTTTACTTAAATGATGATTTTTTGCTTGTATCTGAATATTTAAATACAATATTAAAATAATCAGACTGCAGTGGGTAGCTCAGGTAACTCTCACCTCACCTAGTTTTATTTTACAGGGAAAGACCTGATCTGTGGAGGTGTTAACTATTGTCATAGTGTAAGACCTGCCAGACTTCCAGGAAATACAGTGGGTTTTTTTAGTAAAACAAATAATTAGGAAAAGATTTCCCTGAGATTTCAAGATTGGCCTTGCAAAGAAATCCAGGGCTGAAAAATTAAAGTCCCGCTTCCAGCTGTGCTGGGCTGCTAATCACAATGATGGGGCTGTGGAGCTTAGTACTCTTGAAAGCCCAGCCTTGCTGCTAAGTGCCTAAGAAGGAGCTGTTAGATACTGAGCTGTTTGGAGCGTCTGCTCTGAAGCGTCCAAAAGGCCATTTCTCTTAGCTTGCCTTTAGGATATTTTAAATGCCTTTTTGGCCTACTTAGCAGCTTTAAACATTCCTAACTTCCTTAATAAAGCCTACTGCTATATCACACTTGTCACTACTAGCCACAATCTGATATAGCACATGCAACCTCCCTTGGAATTACCAAATGTAGGGGAGGGGAGGAAAAGCTATCTTTTTATTAAGAGATAATGATACAGTATTGCTGACTTCTAGCATTCATGCGTCATGCTCACAGAGACTGAAATACCTTTATTTCCTTCCGTTTGCCTGCTGATTTCTGAGATTTTAATGGTCATATGTGTCAGCTCTTCTCCACAGCTATGTGGGCCAGTTACTGGATGGTGGAGTGCTGCATATTAGCTATTCATGAATCATTTCCCCACTCACACATATCAGTATTCTGAGTTTCTGTTTTCATATCTATGCACTCTGGATAAGTTTAAGCAATGCTGACGCTCTCTCCTGGCACATTGGTTGAACATTTGTGTCCTGTTGTGTTCCTGGAAACAGAAAGGATGGATGAAAAATAGAGGTCATAAGCCACTGCAAAAAAACCAAAACAGTGCCTGCTCTTTCACAGCTATAGTTAATCCTTCTTCAGAAAATAACTGATATGTGGAGTTAAAAGTAGGAAATTTTGCTAAAATTTCCAGCCTGTGAGTTCTGAGGACTGTATGAACTCAGGGAAAATTTCGAACAAAATTGAGACATCATAACCTCAACAGCTGTATGTGCCCTGGCAGGGTGCTTTTTAACACATAGTGTTCCTCACATTCATTTATCACTGTTTCAAGAAATGAATGATGGCATAGATCGTGCTGCAACCAATTCTTCCAAAGTGGGACATGTGCATGGTATTATCCAGTTTAAGAGAGAAAGTCAGAGGCAGGGGAAGAGCCAAACACTCTTTTGTTTGTACCTCATGAGACCATGACAAAAATAAAGTGGGATCACTTGTTTGGAAGACCGAGGGAGGAGGCTCTTTTACATACTTGTTGACTGCTCGGTTTTCTTTCTGGGAGTTAATATAAAAACACTTTCGTCTCTGTGTTTGCAGCTTTAGTTTACTGCTACTGGGCACAAGTCTTTGGTGTCAGGAGGAAGGAAACAGAGGTGTTAGGACATAAAGAGCCTCTTCCACTTGCCAGGTGAGCTACAGAAGCCAGAACCACTTTCTTCCTTTCTACACAGGTGAGATGTTATGTTCCCTTTACAGAGAAAAATGAAAAGAAAGCAGCTCAGGATGATCGGTGTCATCCCTCACCAATGCAGCCATTGAAGAGAACTAAATTAAAGTAGATTACCTCTACTTAACATTAAACAGTAGTTCATTCTTTACAAACAAGGCATTAGTTTTTGTAAAAATGATGTTTTACATGAAGAGGACCAGAAATTCCTTCTTGAGCTTTCATTCAAAGGATGCATTGATCTGATTTATCAATTTTCTGGAATTCATGAAGACAGAATAATGTAGCTTTGTGGTATTTTATAAGAACTAAAAAAAAACCCCAAACCCAACAGGCAATCTAAGTCTATCCAGTTAGATGTTTAGACTCATTACATAATGTCAGATTTGGGGGAAAGGAGCTAACTTCTGATTCATTAATATCTACTGTTTCAGTAATCGTGTGTTATTTTTGCCAAAGGCAAAAAGACAAAATATAAGAAAGCTTTCACCAAAGAGGCTACTTTGTGAAGCTTGGTCAGTATCAGAAACAACCGTTGTAGAACTTCCTTTGTGAAGTTAATCACAGCAAGTATATTCTCTTGTACTTGTTTCATCATCTGAAATTTTGTTTTGATTGTAGTTTGCAACAGATAAACTATCTGTGTATTCAAGACTTCTTTCTCTTGATCATGTGCTTGATAAAAGTTTTCGTAACTGGACTTAGCTACTTTGTTTGGTTTTATCCTTCCCTTCTACAGCTTCTCTCCTTATCCTTCTCTCTGGACTCTTAACGACTTCTACTCCAAGCGCACCAGTATTTATGGTGTGCCCTAAAGGACAGTGCCCCTTAAAAACATATTCATAAAAGTTAGTACAATCCACAAGTACAACGAGTTCAAAAGAAAAACAGCCTGGAAATGAGCTTTGAGATGAATGCTTTAGAGTCATTATCTGAGGTAAACTGGCAGTCTCTAATGAGACATTTGTAATTTAATTGTGTCATGGAGAGACTATAAATTTCCCCCAGAGCCCACATCCAAGTTGTTTTTATAATGAAGATAAAGTAACACACATACCAAAAATCTTTTGAATACACTATAACTTCTTCCAAAAAGATAAAGAGGGCCTATATCCTATTTATGTCACTACACTTGGTTGCATAACAGAGCTTACAACAAGTAGGACAGAGATCAAGAGTCAGTCTATAACCATTTAATACTGTATAATTCTTTACATTTCTCTTTTAGTCATGTAGTAATATTTTGGGGAGCGGCTCATATCAGTACTACAAAAGAAGAAGAAAAATAACAGGACTGCAAATGGTTGTTCTACAGAATCATTATATGGGATTATGTTGTGTTTGATGCTCCCTCCGGGGAATAAAATGTTCTAATACTGGATGACTAAGCTACTCCTGTATCAGATTTCTATGGCTTCAGATAGAGAATTGTAAAGATTTTTATGCCTCAATCAATACCAAAATGCTGCCTACTCACTCCAAGTTCTTAAATAAATTAGGACAAGCACATCTTTCAGTTATAAAAATATATCGTGCAATACACTCAATTGATCATACCCCATGAGCCCTCTGGATCCCTCAGCTGGAATGGTGTATTTACTTCTCTTACAGATTTAAGCAGTTTTTTGTGAGCTGATTCTGTTTCTTAAATTGTGCTGGCGACAATCTCCAAAGTTCCAGATAGCTTGGACAACTTTTTCAAGCATTGAAAATGATTTAAAATGGAAGTGGCTTTTAAAATCAATCTTAAATTTCAACAGATACCTAAGCATTCAATTTTTAGGCAAAAGTGGGACTTATAACCTGGGAGTGGGACATAGAGGAGGATGAAGAATATTTTATGTTCTAATTCTATGGCAAATATTGCAAAAGTTCCACAAGGACCTGCTTTTGACTGTTTTCCTCTGACTTGCTTCTCTCACTCAAGCTGGATACTTGAGAACTGTGATCTAAATACAGGACAGGGAGTGATCATTCTTGTATTTCAATTCTGTCTTCAACATAAACTGTCTCTGCATTTTTAGGAAAAGATGTCTCATGCTGAGATAGCTTTTCAAAAGCCATTCTGAAATTTCTTATGACATCTGTAATGTAACCCCAAGAATTTGAAGCTGCCACCCTTCTAGATGCTGTTCACAGTGCAAGGTCTCAGATAAGAGACATGAAACTCCTCCTCAGAAGCAGCTCCAATATATCTTTTTCCCATTTTGGAACTATTTAAAATTTTTTTTCACCCCCAAGAAACATATCTTTTCATATGGCTTTCTGCCATCTGAAGGTGGATATTTCCATTGGTAAACAGCAATTTGTTTTATGAAAGAATCAGAAAAATAATCTCCACCTAAAATCTTTTTTATTGAAAATGAGGGTTAGCAAGATCCCTTCCAAGCTCCGTAGACAGTATGATAATAATATTTATCATGTAACTATTTCATTTTCTGTTCTAGAAAGCATTGCGCTAAACCACTGCTGAAACCTGAACCAAGACATAATTAAATCATTATGCATAAAGATAGATGAAAAGTGATCAGGAAAGATTGCAGCCATTTGACCATTTTGGTCTGATTCTTTGTTGCCTAATACCTTGTGGAGACATTTACGGGCATGTAAAGGGAATATGAAACTGAGGAATGCAATCATGACCAATGTATTTCATATTAACTTTTAGTAAAAATAGAAGAATATACATTCTAGACAGTGTAATGTATTAGGCTTCACATTGCAGTAGCTAAATGAATTTTTATGGCCTTAATTTTACAGGAAGTTAGACTAGACAATGCAATTGCTTCTTCAGACCTTAAAAAACTAGGAACCGTGGAGTAAACGACTGCATTGGGCTCAAGTCAATGGAGAGTGAAGTTCTACTGCAGCTGGAAGGGATAAGAATTTGCAGGAAATACAGTACAGTATACACCAGAAAAGGAATGGATTGTTTCAAATAAAAAGTTGTGTGACTTGTTGCTAATTCCAAAGAAAGAGGTTACAGCTTGCAGATGAGGCACGGGTTGTAAACTATTCATGATGACTTTCATTGCTCAGAGGGTATAATTAAAAGTATGAAGCAAACTGCCAAAATCTACAATAGAAATGAAAAGTGTACACCAGGTCAAAAGGGATCTGGACTCATTTCTGCAAGAAGAGACAGTGCACAGCTGTTAGCTTGATTTTTTAAGGGTGAAGGTGATCAGTTACTATATGAATTGATTGGTATTTCCCGGGCATGTTCTGTTAGGATTTAAAGTCTTCTCCTGGACCTTCATGTATCATTGTTTCTTTCTGGCAGCTGCATTCATCCAGGAGCAAATGTCTTCCACTGACTGGAAATGCATATTGTAGAGTAAAATTGCTGTAGTTACCAGAGAAAATACCTTGGTGCGAAGGAATTTTCTTTGTTTTGCCATGACTTAATTCAGATCAAGCAAAAAAAAGGATGGGTAGCTAACTCCACCATTGGGAGTCTTATCTCCAATTAATCATCATGACAGTGCCTAGATCTGGGATCCTGTATCTAACCGATTTCATACACACATCCATGAGAATAATATCCACACAATTGCATACACCTTGGGAGTCTCACTGGCTCTACAGTCTCTGTAGCGTAATGTACCATGTAGAAAATCAAAACAAGGGACAAGTGGACACGGCTGGGGATAATCTGATCAAATGACACTGCAACTGTCCATGAATCCCACCTCAGTAACTCACTCAAGCAAGCCTATAAGAGAATCACCTGAAATGGATAGATGCAGGCATAGGTTAAACTGAAGGGCTTTAGAAAATCTAAGGCTCACAAAATTCTTGAATGCTGTAATCCTCCCAATCATATACTACCACTCAGACATTTCATCATCTGTAAGAGAGGGGATTACCACTTCTGCGACAATTATGAAATCACTAGAACAACTGATGTGACTTTGAGGAGTGTGTTTCCACGCTGCTGGCACAGAAGAAGAGATGCTCTGAAGGAGGAGGTACTAGGGTGAGCAGAGATTACAAGCATTTGGATTTATTGGAATATTTCTTGGAGCCCTCTGTATTAAGCTGAAAGGCTGAGGGTTAAGGAGCCCTGCCTGCTTCATAGTATGCCCCGAGCTCCCATTTATTTGGGTCTGCAAATGACTGCTGCATCCCTTCATGAAAGGCTCTCTTCATGAGACATAAGCAGCAGGCACGGAGGAGTTTCCAAGGCTGGATTGCACCCACTCTTTCCACTCTGTGTGGCACGGAGTAGCAATCCACATTCACAGGCCGAGTGTGAAAGCTGAAGTTTTTTGGATGCTGGGCAAGTTACCAGGCACACTGACTGCAGTCCAACATAAAATCTGCTTACACCAGAGCAGCAGCACAAAGAAGGTCCATGGCTTTCTGTGCTCTCACCAGCACTGTGGATACAGTGCAAAGAGGCAATAGCTACTTCTGGCTTAGCCCCAAATTTACAGGGCCCTGGGAAAATTAGCATGCAGAGGCAGCTCCTGTGGCCAATCCTGGTGACATGCAGCCACTTTATTTGATACCTCTTTACTCAGAGGAGTTTGTAAAATTTAGGTCATATTAGTATCCTACCTATATATGGGAAAGGACCATGATAACCAGTTTTGCTCGTAGGCTTTTTTCAGCATAGTCTGAGTCACCCTCATTAGATGTAGGAGCAACAGAAATAGAAACAGAAGTTCTCATTGAAATAGACCCAGGGAAGTCATCATATCCTCAGTCTTCTCTCCACTCCCTCCCAAGTTTTCCTAGGCACTGCATAAATACAGCAGGAGATTGTCCGTACCTCAAAGTGGTTTTAATCTAAATATTATCAGAGATTTAATAGCAGTTCAAAAGTTTCAAAATTTTCCAGCTTCACATACCACATGCATTACCAGTGATGCAGCTCTGTTTAAAGCAACTTGAATTGTGCAGGTGAAGAAGCCTATGGAGCTGGGTAGCATGTACAGCCACTGAATGTACTTGGGGATTGATTTTTAAGGGAGTTCCTCATGTGTGCGATGAGTCTCCATCCCTATTTTTAACATCTGCCCACCAGCTCTTTGAATATACTGTTACTGACTGGAAGAAGCCACCTCAAAGGGGCAAACAACACAAATCAAGAATTGTGTTGTTAATTATCAGGTGGGTGGCTGACTTGTGACTGTTACTGCTGAACACTCCTATCCTGGCTTTTAGTGAACATAGTTGGCTTGAATCACTCAGCTTTCCTATCCTTGCCCCATTTCCAGAATAACACCTATAAACATGACAACAAACAGTGTATGGGTTTCCCGGATTTTCATTTGTCATTCCTCATGTCCACAGTGTTTAGTGAATTATCTTTTGTAGTTCAGGACTGACCCCTCATGAAAGAGATGAAATTTAGATTTCCCTGGAAATGTCTGGCAAACTTTCCACTAACTTGAATAGAGTTGGGATTCCCATTGCTGGGATTTTGAATGGGGTTTTATTTGTTTGTTTCTATATTCCTTGTGGTTAATATTTCCTGTTCATAGCATATTTACGGAATATCTTAATAGAAAATGGTATGAATCTTTCGATAAGTTTTGGTGCTTTCTTCAAGATAGTGGTCCTTGTTTTGAGAAAGTTGTTCAATGGAAACTGAGCAAATCTCTCTTCTGCACTGCACTTGCTGAATCAAAGGACAAAAAAAATGAGAAAACCTGTAAAAGAGACACTAAAGTACTGCAAACAGGTTGAATGTTTCACTGGTCTTGCTCCCATTTCAGCTCCAAGCACTTTGGCAAATCTTGTATCTTAAACACCTGGCCCACTGCCTTGGCTGAAGAAAGGTAGTTTTGTCTGTCAGGCCTCCAGGTTTCAAAATATGTTTGTGTCAGCACCAGCTGGTTTTTGTGGTTCATTGATCACACATAGTAAAAGATCCTACCAAGTCCTCTAATGCTTTAGAAGACTTTGCAGAGAGATTTCTCCAGATGTGGTCAATGCTCCTAAATGATCGGAGGGAACATCAGTAGTATTTTATGGAGCTGGTATTATGTGAAAGTAGAATTTAATTTACAAAGACTAAATTAATCCTGACTTGGAAGTGCTTGATTTTGGTAGTCCAATATTTAAGTTTGTAGTTCTTTTAAAGCAGGACTATAGATTTTGGGTTTGGTTTTTTTTGTTTTTTTTTTAATCTTCCTTGGTTATTTTGCCCCATAGTGCTAGAGTATGGACAGTGCAGAGAAGTAGAATAATTCTGAAAAAGCAGTCCTGGGACCATAGTCTAACTGGACAGGGCACTGAGATTGGAAGATCCACAAGAATACTCTCATCCACCCTTGCTTCTGAAAGGCTGATGACACTCCTCTTTCAATTTACAGGGGCATCTTTACTTGTCCATTTTAACCATAGTCAGGGCTCCTGTATTCCTACCTGGGATTTCCTGGCCTAGAAACCATGTGCAGAAGAACATGCTTCCCCCAGGAGAGGTCTGATCTACAGGTAGGTTGCACACATGCACTAAATCTGAGGCTTTCAAAGTATACCAGACTTTGTGCTTAAATGTAAATGAGCTGCATAGCTCAAGTGTAATCAAATTGATACCGCCGGGAGCTGTTGGAGTCACAGGGAGGACTGGTGCGGCTGATTTGCTCTTGAACTGCCAAGGAGGCCCAGGGCTCTGAAGCATGAAGCAGTTAGGTAGGAGGGAGGTTTGTGGTTCATGAGTGGGGTCCGCAGGTTTCTGATCCTGTGGGACAAAGTCCCCTGAAGCTTGTGGTAGCTTCCCAGTCTCTTCTCTGGGGTGGGGATTAGGCTGTTTGTCTTCGGCATGGGATTTTGTCCATTTGTTGAGAGCACAGGAGGGCTGCAGGAAGAAAAGAGTGGAGCTAATGCATGTTGCTCTTTTTCTATGTTTCTTCCACATGATTGCTGGCAGATGTGACCCATGACAAAACCTTGAAATATGGCTGTGCAGACAGAGATGGGACAGATCCAAGGGTAAAAAGCCTGTGCTCGGGAGATGCTGTGCTGTGACGGATTGCATGAGTTCAGATGTATCTCTCTCCCATCTTGTGTTTGCCATTGCTTACTTAGAGGAAAGCAGAACTGCCGAGGAGGACGGCTGGGCAGAGCTCGTTTCCTTACTCCCGAAACCTATGGAGTGGGGAGACACATGCTAGTCCAAACACTGAGGCTTTCCTAACAATATGGATCATTTGAGACTGAGGAGTGGAGCTGAAATGACAGAGATAGTTTGTGCCAGAAGTGCATTTTTTGTGAATGCTGAAATCCTGACATTCCTGGCTAGCCCAGTATAAATATGGCCACCCAAGTGCTGTGGCATTATTTGAGTTCATCTGCTGAATAGCTGTTATGTGGTTTCTTTGGCAGCCCAGTGATTCCCTGAACTGACAGAAAACCACGGCCCCGCTCTCCGTGGCTGCTGCGCGGGGGCCAGCATTACAAAAAAAAACCCACCCCAAACACGCCGTGACCCTGCGAAAGTACGCAGGCCCACACATCCCCGCCGGCGTGCGGCTCGCTAGCGATGCTTGAAGGCGAGCGTTCTCCCGTGCCCTGCACCGGCCCTGGCCTCTCTCCTCCCCGCCGGCCCGGCTGCGGCAAGGCCCAACCTGGGAACCCGTTTCCCCGTCCTCCTTCTTAAAACACAAGCAATTTCTCTCAACGGTAACCAGAGGAAGAGGCAGCGCATTTATTTTAAGCTTGCGCTTGGCTGGGTGTGTTTACGCTTTGTTTCTGAAAATGGGACTGGGCACATGAGTAGCGCGGGACAAAGTTCAGTTTGTACTATGCGAAGAGGGCTGTGGGGGAAGATGACCTGGAGGTCGATATTGAGGCTCCTCCCTGGAAATTATTTTTCTTTTAATATTTGCAGTTTGTTGTAATCTGGTCCCTCCCAAGGGAAATGATTTGCTCTACTCAACGCATTTTGTAAACTCCAAAGAGAAGCTCTTGCTTTGCTGGGATGACAGAGAGGAGGAACTGCAATATCCCACAACGGCAAAGAAAACGTCATAGCTTTCCCTTCAGATCCAAGGCAGGATTTTTCAAGAAGGGAAAGAGGAAGCCTCCTCTCTAGCAAGCTATGGCAAAATAAAATACCAACACACTTTTTTGAACTGAGGAGAAAAAAATCATCAGAAATGCTTCGTACCAGGAGCTCATGTGCCCTGTCCCTCCTTCAGATGCTCACCCAAGCTTTTCACACTGCTCATGAGCTTTTTAGTCTCTCCAGCTTTAATACAGGAGTCAAATATCAACCCACACTGTTTTTATGGTTAGTGGTTTGCACTACTGTGCTGTCAAACCTCAGGGTTTTATATAGCTTAAAGCAGTGTAGAAACACTGGAGTGAAGGAAAAGGGGAGTTTCACTGTCTCAGCCTAGTAAGCAGGCAAAATTTCCAAACTATCAAAATTATTTAGAAGCATAACCCCTATTTATTTAGGGCCAAGACGATTAACCTGAAAGGACCAGTGTGTCCTTGTGACTAAACCACTTCAGGCACCCGAAAATCGATAATTTAACCCTAGCTTAGGCATCAGCGCCACAGCATGCCGTTCGGAGACACCCACCTTTGCGCATAGGGCTTGCACTTTTGTGTCGCTTGGGCACGAATATAGTCTGTTACTCAGCCAGCGTTTATTTGGGGTGGGGAAATAGATAACGGCCGGTGTTAAAGCCTCCACAGGCAGGAGGGGATGCTGGCAGGGAGCTGGGGCGGCTCTTGTGTCCATCCTCACAGCTCCCCTGGCTGGAGCAGGGCCGGCCTTCCTAACCTCCGACTACCTTGCTTAGTCCAACCCCACAGCGCTGTCTGTTTGTTTAACGCTGTCCAGCAGCCTTGAGATAACGGGGATGTTGCCAGAGAGAACGGGGCCATCTCGGGGCCGGCCTCGCAGCTTTCCAGCACCAAATGAACCACAGCCCAGGGCTGCTCCAAACATGCCAGATCCCCAAGTGGGCCCGATGTCCAATGCTGGCGGGTCAGAACTCAACTGCAGGTTGCTTTCANCAGGCACGGAGGAGTTTCCAAGGCTGGATTGCACCCACTCTTTCCACTCTGTGTAGCACGGAGTAGCAATCCACATTCACAGTACCAAACCAGGGAGGCCAAGTGTGAAAGCTGAAGTTTTTTGGATCCTGGGCAAGTTACCAGGCACACTGACTGTGGTCCAACATAAAATCTGCTTACACCAGAGCAGCAGCACAAAGAAGGTCCAAGGCTTTCTGTGCTCTCAGCAGCACTGTAGATACAGTGCAAAGAGGCAATAGCTACTTCTGGCTTAGCCCCAAATTTACAGGGCCCTGGGAAAAGAAAAGTAGCATTCAGAGGCAGCTCCTGTGGCTAATCCTGGTGACATGCAGCCACTTTATTTGATACCTCTTTACTCAGAGGAGTTTGTAAAATTTAGGTCATATTAGTATCCTACCTATATATGGGAAAGGACCATGATAACCAGTTTTGCTCGTAGGCTTTTTTCAGCATAGTCTGAGTCACCCTCATTAGATGTAGGAGCAACAGAAATAGAAACAGAAGTTCTCATTGAAATAGACCCAGGGAAGTCATCATATCCTCAGTCTTCTCTCCACTCCCTCCCAAGTTTTCCTAGGCACTGCATAAATACATCAGGAGATTGTCCGTACCTCAAAGTGGTTTTAATCTAAATATTATCAGAGATTTAATAGCAGTTCAAAAGTTTCAAAATTTTCCAGCTTCACATACCACATGCATTACCAGTGATGCAACTCTGTTTAAAGCAACTTGAATTGTGCAGGTGAAGAAGCCTATGGAGCTGGGTAGCATGTACAGCCACTGAATGTACTTGGGGATTGATTTTTAAGGGAGTTCCTCATGTGTGCGATGAGTCTCCATCCCTATTTTTAACATCTGCCCACCAGCTCTTTGAATATACTGTTACTGACTGGAAGAAGCCACCTCAAAGGGGCAAACAACACAAATCAAGAATTGTGTTGTTAATTATCAGGTGGGTGGCTGACTTGTGACTGTTACTGCTGAACACTCCTATCCTGGCTTTTAGTGAACATAGTTGGCTTGAATCACTCAGCTTTCCTATCCTTGCCCCATTTCCAGAATAACACCTATAAACATGACAACAAACAGTGTATGGGTTTCCCGGATTTTCATTTGTCATTCCTCATGTCCACAGTGTTTAGTGAATTATCTTTTGTAGTTCAGGACTGACCCCTCATGAAAGAGATGAAATTTAGATTTCCCTGGAAATGTCTGGCAAACTTTCCACTAACTTGAATAGAGTTGGGATTCCCATTGCTGGGATTTTGAATGGGGTTTTATTTGTTTGTTTCTATATTCCTTGTGGTTAATATTTCCTGTTCATAGCATATTTACGGAATATCTTAATAGAAAATGGTATGAATCTTTCGATAAGTTTTGGTGCTTTCTTCAAGGTAGTGGTCCTTGTTTTGAGAAAGTTGTTCAATGGAAACTGAGCAAATCTCTCTTCTGCACTGCACTTGCTGAATCAAAGGACAAAAAAAATGAGAAAACCTGTAAAAGAGACACTAAAGTACTGCAAACAGGTTGAATGTTTCACTGGTCTTGCTCCCATTTCAGCTCCAAGCACTTTGGCAAATCTTGTATCTTAAACACCTGGCCCACTGCCTTGGCTGAAGAAAGGTAGTTTTGTCTGTCAGGCCTCCAGGTTTCAAAATATGTTTGTGTCAGCACCAGCTGGTTTTTGTGGTTCATTGATCACACATAGTAAAAGATCCTACCAAGTCCTCTAATGCTTTAGAAGACTTTGCAGAGAGATTTCTCCAGATGTGGTCAATGCTCCTAAATGATCGGAGGGAACATCAGTAGTATTTTATGGAGCTGGTATTATGTGAAAGTAGAATTTAATTTACAAAGACTAAATTAATCCTGACTTGGAAGTGCTTGATTTTGGTAGTCCAATATTTAAGTTTGTAGTTCTTTTAAAGCAGGACTATAGATTTTGGGTTTGGTTTTTTTTGTTTTTTTTTTAATCTTCCTTGGTTATTTTGCCCCATAGTGCTAGAGTATGGACAGTGCAGAGAAGTAGAATAATTCTGAAAAAGCAGTCCTGGGACCATAGTCTAACTGGACAGGGCACTGAGATTGGAAGATCCACAAGAATACTCTCATCTACCCTTGCTTCTGAAAGGCTGATGACACTCCTCTTTCAATTTACAGGGGCATCTTTACTTGTCCATTTTAACCATAGTCAGGGCTCCTGTATTCCTACCTGGGATTTCCTGGCCTAGAAACCATGTGCAGAAGAACATGCTTCTCCCAGGAGAGGTCTGATCTACAGGTAGGTTGCACACATGCACTAAATCTGAGGCTTTCAAAGTATACCAGACTTTGTGCTTAAATGTAAATGAGCTGCATAGCTCAAGTGTAATCAAATTGATACCGCCGGGAGCTGTTGGAGTCACAGGGAGGACTGGTGCGGCTGATTTGCTCTTGAACTGCCAAGGAGGCCCAGGGCTCTGAAGCATGAAGCAGTTAGGTAGGAGGGAGGTTTGTGGTTCATGAGTGGGGTCCGCAGGTTTCTGATCCTGTGGGACAAAGTCCCCTGAAGCTTGTGGTAGCTTCCCAGTCGCTTCTCTGGGGTGGGGATTAGGCTGTTTGTCTTCGGCATGGGATTTTGTCCATTTGTTGAGAGCACAGGAGGGCTGCAGGAAGAAAAGAGTGGAGCTAATGCATGTTGCTCTTTTTCTATGTTTCTTCCACATGATTGCTGGCAGATGTGACCCATGACAAAACCTTGAAATATGGCTGTGCAGACAGAGATGGGACAGATCCAAGGGTAAAAAGCCTGTGCTCGGGAGATGCTGTGCTGTGACGGATTGCATGAGTTCAGATGTATCTCTCTCCCATCTTGTGTTTGCCATTGCTTACTTAGAGGAAAGCAGAACTGCCGAGGAGGACGGCTGGGCAGAGCTCGTTTCCTTACTCCCGAAACCTATGGAGTGGGGAGACACATGCTAGTCCAAACACTGAGGCTTTCCTAACAATATGGATCATTTGAGACTGAGGAGTGGAGCTGAAATGACAGAGATAGTTTGTGCCAGAAGTGCATTTTTTGTGAATGCTGAAATCCTGACATTCCTGGCTAGCCCAGTATAAATATGGCCACCCAAGTGCTGTGGCATTATTTGAGTTCATCTGCTGAATAGCTGTTATGTGGTTTCTTTGGCAGCCCAGTGATTCCCTGAACTGACAGAAAACCACGGCCCCGCTCTCCGTGGCTGCTGCGCGGGGGCCAGCATTACAAAAAAAAACCCACCCCAAACACACCGTGACCCTGCGAAAGTACGCAGGCCCACACATCCCCGCCGGCGTGCGGCTCGCTAGCGATGCTTGAAGGCGAGCGTTCTCCCGTGCCCTGCACCGGCCCTGGCCTCTCTCCTCCCCGCCGGCCCGGCTGCGGCAAGGCCCAACCTGGGAACCCGTTTCCCCGTCCTCCTTCTTAAAACACAAGCAATTTCTCTCAACGGTAACCAGAGGAAGAGGCAGCGCATTTATTTTAAGCTTGCGCTTGGCTGGGTGTGTTTATGCTTTGTTTCTGAAAACGGGACTGGGCACATGAGTAGCGCGGGACAAAGTTCAGTTTGTACTATGCGAAGAGGGCTGTGGGGGAAGATGACCTGGAGGTCGATATTGAGGCTCCTCCCTGGAAATTATTTTTCTTTTAATATTTGCAGTTTGTTGTAATCTGGTCCCTCCCAGGGGAAATGATTTGCTCTACTCAACGCATTTTGTAAACTCCAAAGAGAAGCTCTTGCTTTGCTGGGATGACAGAGAGGAGGAACTGCAATATCCCACAACGGCAAAGAAAACGTCATAGCTTTCCCTTCAGATCCAAGGCAGGATTTTTCAAGAAGGGAAAGAGGAAGCCTCCTCTCTAGCAAGCTATGGCAAAATAAAATACCAACACACTTTTTTGAACTGAGGAGAAAAAAATCATCAGAAATGCTTCGTACCAGGAGCTCATGGGCCCTGTCCCTCCTTCAGATGCTCACCCAAGCTTTTCACACTGCTCATGAGCTTTTTAGTCTCTCCAGCTTTAATACAGGAGTCAAATATCAACCCACACTGTTTTTATGGTTAGTGGTTTGCACTACTGTGCTGTCAAACCTCAGGGTTTTATATAGCTTAAAGCAGTGTAGAAACACTGGAGTGAAGGAAAAGGGGAGTTTCACTGTCTCAGCCTAGTAAGCAGGCAAAATTTCCAAACTATCAAAATTATTTAGAAGCATAACCCCTATTTATTTAGGGCCAAGACGATTAACCTGAAAGGACCAGTGTGTCCTTGTGACTAAACCACTACAGGCACCCGAAAGTCGATAATTTAACCCTAGCTTAGGCATCAGCACCACAGCATGCCGTTCGGAGACACCCACCTTTGCGCATAGGGCTTGCACTTTTGTGTCGCTTGGGCACGAATATAGTCTGTTACTCAGCCAGCGTTTATTTGGGGTGGGGAAATAGATAACGGCCGGTGTTAAAGCCTCCACAGGCAGGAGGGGATGCTGGCAGGGAGCTGGGGCGGCTCTTGTGTCCATCCTCACAGCTCCCCTGGCTGGAGCAGGGCCGGCCTTCCTAACCTCCGACTACCTTGCTTAGTCCAACCCCACAGCGCTGTCTGTTTGTTTAACGCTGTCCAGCAGCCTTGAGATAACGGGGATGTTGCCAGAGAGAACGGGGCCATCTCGGGGCCGGCCTCGCAGCTTTCCAGCACCAAATGAACCACAGCCCAGGGCTGCTCCAAACATGCCAGATCCCCAAGTGGGCCCGATGTCCAATGCTGGCGGGTCAGAACTCAACTGCAGGTTGCTTTCAGAGCTCTGAGATGCCTGCTTGTCACCTAGCCATTAGCAAAGTCTGGCCTAATTCAATTGTCTTGGGGCTGTGCTGGCCGCTGAAATCCCGGTCAGTGTAGAAAATGCTCTTCTGCTCAAAATAAATGAAAACGAGCGCGTCAAATATATCACATGTATGCACGTATGCATGCACGTATGTAAGGATATGTATAAACTTTCCCTTTGAGAGCCGTGTTGGGGATGGAAAGGTTTACAGGCCCTGCAACAGAGCAGTGCCGTCAGGCAAAAGGAAAATAGGAAAGTGCAGCAGCTGCAAATCCTCATACAACATCTCACTTAAAATGTCATGTGTGCTACTTGGTTTAAATTGTCACCCCTCCAGCAACCACAAACAATGCAGAAACAGCAGATGTGTTTTCTATTTAGAATTAAACAGTTTATCTCAACCACTGTCATTGTTAAAAAGGGAAAATAAATAAATATCCATGCTAATGTAAACTTCAAAAGGTACTTTCTGGCATGAATGGCTATTCTGAATCCAGATTTCACTGAGAAAACTAGGATTTGAGCACAGATTATTATTTTTTTTTTTTTCCCAATAGGGATGCTGGCAGCTCAGCATGTAGTAAAACTTAGACTGGTCAAAAAGATTTTTTGGCCAGATATAGCATCCAATAACTCATGTCATTTAGACTTAATGGTCCAG
The DNA here is from genome assembly GCA_008711295.1 of Anarhynchus alexandrinus. Classification (NCBI taxonomy): domain Eukaryota; kingdom Metazoa; phylum Chordata; class Aves; order Charadriiformes; family Charadriidae; genus Anarhynchus; species Anarhynchus alexandrinus. Next base: position 3,279,536 of record VUYV01000060.1, read on the forward strand.
AAAATTTAAGTAAACATCATAAATGTCTTTTGTTATTAAACTTTCCATTCAAACATTTTGTTTAACTCTTTCTTAATGGAGAGTAAAGATGACATTTTGGGCATATATTTACCTATGTGATAATCTTAGAGTCACCTCATTGAGATTTAAAGATTTGCCACAGTATCAGCCTAGGCAGGCACTCAGCGAGAAAAACAATAGCTGGTGTGAACATGTTCTCCAGAGAAGTTAAGCTAATGATGAATTTGACCTTTAGAGGTCAAGGTCAATTTATTGCACAACTCAGTTTTATAAGTCTATGGCTTTGTACCGTGTAGGGGCAAGAAGCATCTTAAGCAAGAATGTCCATATGAATATTATTTGATCTTTTTTCATTTTTAAGAGGAGACAGTATTTGTAAAGGGTGTTGTTGAGTGATGTGGTTGGGATAGGCCTTAGGAAAATGCAGTCCTTTTGTACAAAAAGCAAATGTACAGCTTCATTTAGTCACTGATGCCCTTTTACATTGATGCTTACATTTAAGATACAAAAACAAAGCAGAACTCTGTCTACTTGTGAAGATATTTTGACTAAATGAAGCCTGATTTGTTTCCACAGCTCAAGGAAGGTTCCAAAGCTGAATATCACTGCATTCTTCTTTGTGTGTGACATGGCCTTCACCAATACCTTTCTTGTGTTTGATTTGCAGCCAGTATTTTAAGACCTCACCAGCCAGCTTGTTTCCAGATTTTATATTTTTACAAAGAGTTTTTTGTCTTTAGGCAAGCAAACACACAAATGTTCCTGTTACTCTTCCTGCCTGAAATGGGCAGAAGGGTACATGTGACCAGCAATAAGCTGTAAAGCCTTAACTGCCAGTAGTTACTTTACGGTCTTGTAACATGTTCAATTCTACGTTTGTTTCTCCACAATTGTCACAGTCCTGCAATTCTGCAGGACTTCTCAGTGGTTAACTAGATGTCTGCAGACAAGACGGTCACCAGGACAGGCCCAAAGTCAGTGTGTGCATTTTGGAATGGCTACCAGCTGAAGAAGATACTGTGCAACACACCATCCTCTGGGGTCCCTGTAAGAAATGAGCATTTTCAGAGTTGCATAGTGGTTAAAGTCTGAAAGGATCATTAATTTACCTGGTCCAGGGGTTGACCATAAGCGCACGATCGAGATTGATCAACATGAAATCTCAGCAACCCTTCTCACACCACGGAGAGCAGATCTAATTTAGCTGTCCTGGCCAGACAAGATCAGTCTCCAATGTCTAGGGGGAAAGGAACAGGAAACCCTCTCTCTGGGCAAGAGGACAGGCAACTGGGACCAGTTGAGTATTGCAAGGGTATTCCCTCCTCCACTATCTAAGTAATTGTAAATGTGAGATTAAATCGCAACCCTTGATTACTTTAATATAGTGGTCAATATAATTTCTGTGTGTGAGGTTGTCCTGGTTTGAGGTAAAACAGAACCAATTTTCTTTTCAGTAATTTTACTTTTCACCTAAGCCTCTTTTAATTAACTAACTCTCTGAAATTAAAGGCGCATTTTTCAGACAGTGTCCGCTGCTAGCAGATAAGGTCTGATGTTTATAGTTAATACCAAGGAATGGTATGCAGAAAGGGACTTGCTTATACTTATTGCTATAACAACCAAGTTAACTTTATTATGTACCAAGTTGGAAGCGGAAGAAGGTAGAGGGGCTGTACCTGTGGGGAGGAGCAGACAGGACAGGTGACCCAAAACTGACCAACAAGGTATTCCTTCCCATCTGCAGCACGCTCAGTATAAGAGCTGAGGGATCAAAGGGCTCAGCCTCTTTCTTCGATGGCCGGCATCCAAGGAGGACTCTGTCTGTTCGTCTTTCTTTGATCCCAATCCATGGGTTCTTGAATCCAGATCCAGAATCCAGTTGCCATCACTGAGTCTGGTTTTGGACTTTCCCAGTGCCTGCTGGTGACACGATCATCATCCTGGGAGCTTAATATGGTTTTGTATATATATAATTATTTTCTTATTAATATTATTATATTTTTATTATTTTATTATTAATATTTCATTAAGGTAGCTTAGTTTCTTTTTCAACCCATAAGTTCTCTCTTCCTGTCATTCTCTCTCCTATCCTCTGAAGGGAGATGATATTCCTCCTCTGAAGGGAGATGATATTCCTTCTCTGAAGGGGAGGGAGGTAAAAGAGATCATGTGTCATTTGTCTTAGTGGTCAGCCCAGCTTAAACCACGACAGAGGTACAAGCACTTTACCTTTCTCATCTGTCTCTACTAGCTGTCCCAAGGAGAGGTAACATGTGAGTAGGCAAGGGCAGAGCTGGTTTCAAGGAATCATAGCTCTGATCTCATCACTGGTACGTGCTTGCTGCAGTAAATCTGCAAAAATGAGTGAAATCCTTTGGAATTAAAGCATCAGGGCTTGTCTAGGTGTTGGACATCTCTGTTAATGATTTTCTGCCAGCCTAGTCAAGGTGGGCGTCACATTTTCTCCTGTCTGTCTTGACTCCTCTTCTGGTTTATGTGACTTGAATATAGATCAGAAGGACTTTTCCAAATGTATTGTTACACCAAAACAGTTTTTCCAGAGCAGCAATTCTGGATCAACATTCCTGAATAATCCCATGAGCAGACAATTTTAATGAGCAATAAAAATATCTACATGAGGAATTACACAGAAATAGTTACTGTGTTTAGTTTCCCACCTGGATTTGTTCCAAGCTAATTTCCAAGTGTAAATGATCCCTAAGAGATTACATATTTACCCAGAGGAGGAAATACATTCCTTTATTATAAGACTGAAATTGTAGAATTGAAGGAACATGTAATACAAATGGAATGGACAGAAATCTGTTACTAAATGGGAACTGAAGAGCTTAATTTAGTGCATCACTGAACAACTAAAGCCTTTAGTTCTTAATATTGGTTTGAGTGTTCGTGCCCATGAGCATCCACAAAGTCTCCCAGCAACTGGATTGCATATTTGCATATATAACCTGTTCTTCTGAGTTACAGCTTGGAAATATTTTTTGCTGGTATATATTAATATTATGCTGCCTCCAAGCCTTCAGTTTTTGACTAAAGTGTGAGTTAAGACAGACAGAAGAAGAAAACTAAAGAGGCAATTTATTTATTTTTTAAATGCCTCTGCACAATTTAAAATTCACTTGTGGTAACCTGGACACTTGAGCAGATGAATTTGAAGCCAGTATAATTTTCTTATTGCTTGCTCTTTTTTTTCAGACAGCCTTATTTGAAATAATTTTGAGCCATCACTCTTCAGGGATCTTGAGGTCAGACCAAGAAACCTTCCAAAGCAATAAGAAGTTCATACTAAAACAATGCTATCAGGTAGGAAAAGTAAATGCTAATGTTATCTACGTGTCAGAGAGCATGGATAAGTTCTCACAGCATTGCTCTGGTAAAATGGATTTGCTTTCTTACTACGGAAATCATGATATTGATATTAGTCTCAACAGAAAAAAAACCAGATTCTGACTTAACTATTTATGTTTAATAAAATGAAAAAAACTTTTAAGATCTAGAGAATAAGTAACAGCAAATCATCTGATTTGGTTCTTTTCCTTTTTGTGAGCTGCATAGGTAAAACAAATTATTTGCTAAGGCTATTTTATTTTCTTAGCTTGTTTGCTACATTGAATTATCCAATTATTAGCTGTGTTGATAACATCTATTCTTACCGACATCATGCTAAAATTTCACTGTCTGATTCAGTGAATAATTCTCAGACTCCTGTTTCCAGGGTTGATACAATCAGATACACAGTGTACTCGATTATTCTCTGATATCAAATAAAACACCTAATATTGCCTTTACATCCTTTTCTTAGTGAACTTGGATGGTAGAAAATTTATTCAGTAGAAAAACTCATTACTATAATGTTGGCCAAACTTAATCTCAAATTAGTTCAGTTTTATCTAAGTGTCTACACAAGCAAAATAATTGGTTGTAAGTCTGTAGCTCCAGGCAGTACTCCCTCTGTCTCAACACAGGGCATATGCCTCTATGCAGGTCAATCATATTTTGTTGAAGTCATGCCAAATAGATAAAGGTATCTGTGAGGCAGACTTCAGGGTTAAGAGTACATTATTCAATTTCATCTTTTATTTAGTTTATTTTTAATAATTTTACCTATATTTTAAAGCAGACAGAAGTATTAGGATTCCCGAAATGCCTTCTCCAAATCTTTTCTTTCTAATGAGTGACTGACTTAAAGTAAGGGCAAGAACTGCTTCACCATTGCAATATTTCTTAGGAATTACAGAGTGAAACTTTTGCTTTCTGCCTGGAAAGACAGGCTCTGCAGCCTCGAGCCAGTAATGAAATAATTGCTTAAAATTTTGGTTTCTTCTGAATCCTTCACCCTGACTCATCTCGCAGCCCCAGTTTCAGCCCTCAGTATCTCCCTTTTAGGGACTTCGAGCATCCCTCCCCAACAGGGCTGACAACAGCCACCACACTCCTCGCTAGCCTCTCATACCCACAGCAGTTTTGCTCAGGAAAAGAAATTTCCCTTACATTGAAATGGATGCCGAGCCAAGGCAGAGACAGTGAAGCCCTGTGCACCTCCGAGCAGTGGGAATGAAGCAGGATAGCAGGTGTTCAGAAGCAGCAGTCACAACTTAAGAACATACTGGGTATCAACTCCTTCTTCCTGAAAAAGAACAGAGAACATAATTTGGTTCTGATTTCCCTTACAGACAATTTTAAATAAATTAATCCAGACATCTTCAGAGCTCTTTTTCCTCAGCTGATGATAAGAAACAAAAGGGTCACGACCATCTCTGTCTAACCACTTGCCCTTATCACAGTAAAATTATGGGTTTTGCAATGGAGGATATGCTCTTTTTGAGAAAAGGGAAGACAAAAGAACTTGGGGGAGATGAAAGTAGGGAAGAGGAGGAAAGAAGGAAAGAGAGACTTTGCAGACTAACATTAAAAATGTTCATTCTAGGAGGTGAATACCAGGGATGGTGCATATGATGATGTTACTTCCCACCCTAAGACTGATGTATGGTTATCAAATGATCAAATGATTTGGTTATCAAATGATCGAATTAATTAAACTCAAGTGTGGCACAGGGATACTGCTGGGATGGTTGTCTTTTGTGACTTTGGCAGCTCAGGGTCATTAAGAAACCCAAGACAACAACTACATTTTCCTGACAAATTCTTTCACTGATGAGCAAACTCTATTTTGACTGCTTAGATTGAAAATAAAAGAATTATTATCAAGATTAATCTATCATGTCTCTCAGAATGAAGGTAAGCTTTGCTTGAATTTCTTTCAAAATATGGATGGAAAGGGAAGGAAGCTCTAGCTGTGAACAATGAAAAAAGGAACTTCCTCAGATCTCAGACAAGAAAGGAACAAGTTGCCTTCTCCACCATGGCTTTCTAGTGTCTGCTGCAGCTGAGTGGGGCATTGTTTGACACTAACTGCTGGTAGTTTGCTGTGGGGTTTTATCATTGATTCATCATCCCACAACCTTTTAGGGCATCTTCTGGCTGATGCACTTGGCACATGCTTACAGATGCAGTTACATTTAAGAGACGACAACAGAAGCATATATAACTGGTGCAGCCATAGACATTTGTTTCGCTCAGTTTACTATGTGGTCTGACTGTGCTTTTGTTCCTCAGCACCTGGCAAGCCACTGTCACTACAGGAAACATTGGCAGCAGCCACATCAGTCATGAAAGATCAGGTGCAGTGTTAGGATGGTGTTTGCTGTCTCTGGTTTACGCAGGACAGTTGCTTTCAAACCGAATTTTGAAGTATACGCAACTAATGGGCATGGCAATGGAATTAAACATTTAGAGTGGCTGGCATGACTGGAATGTTTTCCATAATGAAATGAATATCCGTAATCAGTATTGTTATGTATGTGGCTCAAATTTTCATGGATGCCATTATCAACCATCCCATTCAGGGTGTGGCCATGATCGTTGGTATACTTTTGGTTGGGGTATTGTGCAACAGACGGTGGGGTACCAGGTATTTACGAACCAAGAGCCGAGTCAAAGTGTGGATCTTTGCAGTGGCTTCTCTGGAACATTCTTCTGGTCTGAAAGATGCTGTCTGTTCCTGTTTTTAACATAAAGATGCTCTCATTAGAGCCAGTAAAATCTTGGAGGAGTGAAAGAAGTGTTAATTCCCATCTTGATTACCTCTTCAGCTTTAAGCTGCAGCACTGCAGCTGGGGTGAAAGGCCTGTTCAGTGTCCTGCCTTCAGAGCTTGCTGGAACCTGTTCAGTTTTTTAAAAGCTCAGGGAAAAACACTGTTTCGTTGCAAATTAGACCACTGAGGGACACAAAAATGATAAGATGAACTTCTGACTTTGACTGAACTTGGAACACTTCTCTCCCACACCTCTATTAATTTCCATATGTTATTATTAATTTCACATACATAATGTTGAACACTAAGTAGCATCATTAATTAAAAGCTAATGAAACCAATGACATTTCATACTCTGCACACAGTTATTTGCGTAAGAATGACTTGTTATTTCTCTGCGCATATGAAATACAAATCATCTTTCCATCTGGGTAAAGCAGTCAGGGACTCAACAGTACAGAGCTCCTTGAATTGGCATGGAAAATGAAAAGGAAGGGGAGAGAGGCCAGAGGAAGTAGTTCGGTGTTGTTTAGTCACAGCGGCAGCAGCCATCCCACAGGAAGTATTGCTGGCCAAAAGGGAGAGGGGTGGTCCCCCTTCCACTACTCTGACCCTTGCAGTGTTGCAGACCTGTCTGCAGGGTGTTAGAGCCAAGGAATACGCTGCTGAAGAAAGCCTGAGACATTGGAACGAAGCAGTGAATCACACACCGTGATTGCATTTGCACCGGGCAGCCATCCTGCAGGCTTGGTGCTGTTCTTTGAGAGGACTGACACGATGCAGATGGGCAGCAAGCAAACAGCTTTCAAAACGCCGATCGCAGCCAGCACTGCAAACTTCACTGCTCCTTCAGTTCACCATGATTTCTTCATTGCAGCCTCCCTTCTGATTCAATCAGATACCATATGCTAACCGAGCAAAGAATTTCCGCTTATCACGCACTAATACAGCTAATGTTAGACACAACAGTCGGCCAGATACAGATGGCCACTTCCAACAACATTTGAACATGGGCTTTGCCCCACACTTAGAAGGAGAAGGAGTCTTCGGTAACGTAGCAGGGCCAAACTAAGTCTGTGTTTGGTTTTTAAAAGGAAAGCAAAATTATGCAGATGTAGAATTTTGGGAGGCCAGATGGATTGTATCTGGAAGTGTTTATCATTTTTAATATTTTGAAACCAGATGTTGATGCACAGACATTGCTGGTTGCGGCCATAGGAAGCCGTGTTAGAAGGACACTCTCTAACCTTTGTTAAGAAATTACAATGTTTTGATCCAGTTAAGATCAACTATTAGTACAGAACTGGCCAACCACTGCTGTAAGCCGTTAAAAAAATAGGAAACAGATGCTCAATAGAAAGAAAGCTATCAGCCAGAGCATTCCTGATCTTTTTATAAAATGTAAACTTAAATACTTTATGTGTCCTTTAATGAACTGCTATGGAACAACTTTAGTAGTCAAAACATTTCACAAGATTACACAAATGCAATTTGTCATTTATTAATATTTCCACAGAAGTGGTGTCCCTGGGAAAAAGGGCACAAAGGTGGCACATGCCAGGTGATAAATGTAAAGCGTTTCTGTGACAAGAACTCAACGCAGATCTGATACTCGTAAGACTGATGGCATTTTGATTGTAAGAAAGCAACAGCTTTTATCCCTCAAATAGACTGTGGCTGTGGGGGAAGGAACAGCCATATCTACATTATGTGGCAACATCTATAAATGTTAACAAGTATATGATAATTGATCATATTTGCAGGAAGGACAACCACAGCAGCGCTCAGAAACTGCAAACAGAGTAAGGATTTTGCTGTTGAAGCCCGCTCTGTTGTTACACTGAAGGATTAACTCTGCTTTTCAGGTTTTTTTTCACTGTCTTGCAAAGCCGAGTGGTCTGGTCCTGCCCTGTTTCCCTAGCTGAGAACGATGACACGGTGATGAGTGGCAGACCCGCACTAGTGCAGCGCCTGCTGCCCTCCTCAGAGCTGTGACTTCTGTGTCAGAAAGAACAGAGCTGGACCAAGACCCTGAAGCAAGTAAATTGTCTGAGTTCCCCATGCCTGCCTTTCTTTCTGCAAAATGGGGATAATAATGCTTCCTATCTCTTGCTATGTTGTCACTTTAATAAAGACCAATAATGGCATTCATTGCCAAGTCGCTTTGAAATTTAGTGAAGCCAAAACAGCATCCTTTCCTTCAAACCACATTGTAAAGATTGACTTGCTACTTTGAGCAAATTGGACAGCTGGATCCTACCCTCATGGGGACAATGCAAGCAAGTTAAAAATGGAAAGACATCTTGAAGGTATTTCTTAATGTGCTCTGGAAACCAAGGCAAAATGATCCTATCCTTCCTTACAGCAGGGCTTTTTGCAAAACACTTCTGGAGAAGCACTCAAACTGTCTTGCCCGCTTTGTGCTCTGCCCGTGCTCTCGCAGGTTGGGGAAGACTTGCAAGCAGGCGATGGGACGGGCTTTCCTTCATCATCTAAATGGCCTGGGGGAAAGGTAAACTTAACAGTTGGAGACACGGCCAAACATAGTATAAAGTGATTTGAGATAGATTTAGATTAAATATAAGTAGAAGGGGGTTCAGAATAAGATTATTTGTTCTCATTCTTGGCCACATAGGCTGGGCTCAGTTACCATAGCCCTTGACCATTTGTACCTTAGGTGACTAGTTCCAAGGTAACTCAGACCCTCCATCCTGCAGCACAATCATGCGACGAGTTGACCATTGATGTACCCTACACCTAACGGAGGGTTTCTCAGAGCTGCTCTCTTGTTGTGAATCGTCCCGGTTGATTCACATTTTAAAAATGCAGTTTCTCAAACAGAGCAGCAGTAGTTTGTTAAAACATTGGACTCAATTGCTGCACAACCAAAATAACACTCCCCAAGCTCTCCTCCCCATTTAGCACGGCCTCCAGTGTTTATCATACGAATTCAGCACAACCACAAACTGGATTTTTTTTTTTCCTTTGTCTTTTCCCCAGATTAGACGCGATTTTCACATGTGGCAAAGGGAGGGGACACCTCCTTTGCGTGTATTTTAGCAACCAAATAGTTTAGTCTTTTGTTCACAAACAAGCTGCTGCTTCTCTTCTCCCTGTCCTTGTTTTTGGAGGCTATCCCACATTTCAGCTCATGCTAACCAGAGCTATATTACATCTGGCACTGTCCCTGTGATTGCTCAGGCAGCTGGAACAAGTTAGATTGCATTGTTTCCTATGACTTCCCCTTGCATATCAGTTGCCATTACTCCACCTCTGCTGGAGCGCTTTTCCATCTATGTTCTCTCCTTCTGTTCTCTGCAAACTGCCAGAAGTTTTCACCGTTTCTTCATTTCCACTGTGAAGCACACAGAAGGCCAAATATCCAAAAGCAGACGCTAAGGAAAATATAGTATAGCTTTTGGAGCAAAGCAATACAGATGATAATAAATGCTACTGTACTACTGTATTTGGGCCTGTCCCTGTTAAATACGGGCACTTTTCCTTTCTGAAGGAGGACAATGTGAGATGCTTTCCAGTCGTTCTTTATTTAATTTACAAATCTGAACACTTCCAAATAGTGGCCTAAACCCCAGGGTCATGTAAAGCAGAGGTGATGTTAACAGGAAGGCTTTGGCAGATGATAACTGTGAGAAGAAGCTCCTCAAGATCCTTTCCGTATATGAAGCGCTTATTATCTCAGGAGTGCTGATGTGAAGCTATATCCCTGTAAATCCAGCCTGGAAAAGCCCCCTTCTCTCTCCTCTCTGAGAGCTTGGAATGAATGAGACAATTGGTTCAGTTTCTGTGATGAGACACAGTCAGAAGTTCACGTTTCTCTGGTGGCATCGCACGCAGCTCACTCCTTCCCTGCTAGGTGTGCCTGCTGGCCAGATGCTGGGCCCCAGCATGGGTGGGCTTTGCAGCTGGTGCTGCCATAGTTCAAGTTATCGTTGCCCTGTGGCACTTGTCTAAAAGCCACTTCATCACCCCAATTCACACTTCTGAATTATGGCTATAGCTACCATGCAGGATGGTGTCTTCTCCTGGCAACCCCGTGAGCTGTGGGCTGGCGGTTGCATTTTCTAATCATGATAATTTATAGTTACAAAAGAAAGAAGGCATTGCATTCGATGTAGCATGGGTAACATGGAAGATGTATACATGCTTCAGAAAGTACAGATACACCCTAGCCATTAATTTCTGGTCCAGATTTGGATTACTATTGTTTATTTGTTAAGCGCCAACAATGTGCTCAGAGCTGTAGAAGGCTCGAAATGAAGACAATCCCAGCCCTCAAGAACTTGGATCTGAAATTCTCCAAAAGTCAGAAGAGGGTTTAGATCAGGTGTTCCAGTTCAGGCTCATCCCCATTATGAAGTGGTGCTGAAAAAATCCAGATGCTTAATAAATAATCGCTGCGTTTTCTTGTAAAAATGTAACATTTATTGTAAATGACTAATTTTTCTAATGAATATTTTGGAAATGACGTCCATGTGGAGAAACTATACACTGCAATAAATTGCACAGGGGTTGCCTGATGTTTCTGGGGGTTAAAGAGAATAGAAACTCTTGGCCAAGATGATGAAAAACTTTCAGACAAGCCAGGGAGTGAGTGCCGACATGGTGTAATCTTAGGCATCCATTAAAGGTTTCAGGCTACATTATCTGTGTAAGTGCTGGACAGACATGGACTGAGGCACCAGAGCCTGTTATAGCAAATAAATGTTAAGGCTGTGAGAACAGCAAAACTCATGTGTTGATATACATTGGGCATTGAGGATGTCTCTCTCTTTCTAGCCATTCTCCCTGAAAAAAAAAAGAAAAAAGAAGATGCACGAGAAGAGTGACCTACCCTTTCCTGGTGAAGTACAGAGGAAGGTCAGGAAGGAAGGGGTTAACTTTCTGGTGGGTATGTTTGGGCTTTAGGCCTCAGTTCTTTGCCCAAAGCACATCAGTCCTGTGTACTGCATTGCTTATGTATGAGATGAAATCCGCAGCTGTAGAAAAGTGGCACACAACGTGTGTGTGTGTGCGCGCGCGCAGCTTTTACCTTCCCCTAAACTTGCACCTCTGTTCCTGTGGGATTCTGGGCCTCAGACACCTTGCATTTAACATGGAAAACACTCACGGTAGTTGACAGGAGGTGCGCATTTATTAGATGTGTAACCTGTTTTAACCAGAAGCAAAGCCCTAGGTATTCTAGCCTCAAACAATTTATTCCTCATTACTACTCCTGTGACAAATAAATCCAGCTGACACATGTGGCATGATCTGAAGCCCAGGGAAAGTTCCCATTGATTTCCATGCCTTTTAGATCAAACCGTCACCAGCTAGAGAATTACTTAAATTTTAAATAAGAATTATTATTAAAAACAAAAATCCATCACTGTTTTGTACATGTCAGGGGAGAAAGCAAACACCTGTTCTTGGTAATTTTATTCCAAGTTTGTGTGAACATTTTGTTCAGCTTATTTTTCCTCCCATATTCCCTTCTTTCTCCGTCTCCCCAAACCGGTCACCTCTGACGTTGCATTAACATAACTAATCTCTGGGTGGAAAAATCACATTCCATCGCGGATGTCTCTAGCCTGAAGCAGGGTGAGTGACACACCTGTGCACTAGACCTACTGCACGGATAATAAATGAGTGGCCGTGATTTGTCCAAGGAATGTGTACAATTACAGGCAAATACTGTAAACCACTCAAAAGCCTTTCCACCGGGACAGATCCTCCTGTCTTTACTCAGACAAAATTCCCACCACTTTCCTGTCTAAACACAACCTTACTTGCAGTTCAGGTTTATCGTAGGCAATCGGAAGGGAGAGGAGAAGGGGAGAGGTGTTGCTGGTGCTGTTGTGCTAAGAATCTGGGCTAAAGTGGAGCTAAAGAGTGGAATGACCCCTGGTGTTTTGGCTGGGAATTACTGGCTTTCGGATTAGCACCGAGCTGCACTTCCACCGGCATCCCACAGATGGTCCGGTATGTTGGAGCAGCAGCAGGTACAGAGGCTGCATGCACAGGCAAAGCAGACGTGCTTTCTCGCCTCTCTCGCCCAAATTCACTTGCAAAAAAGTAAGAAAAATTACAGTCTTTGGTTTGCTTGATTTGGAATGGTAATTTTAACAGCTAGATGGAAAGATGCATGAGTTTCTGCTGATTTCCAGCACATATTAGGGTTGTTTTAGAGGAGAAAATGATGTCATTGCCTCCTTTAAATGCCTTCCTCCTTCAGGAAAGTGGTCCAGGTGTGTGGTTAGAGGGTGCAGATGGGAAGAGACACAGGCAATTTATTGATTCCCATCTACCCTGCTGTTAACAGGGGTGCCTGATATGGCCTGTGACAGCCTACTCAGTTTTCAGCTACCAGACCTGGGAGGCACAGCTACCAGTGCCTCCCAGACTCCCCGCTGCATTTGGGCTTATCTCCCTGTATCACCTCTGGCTCACTGGGCTAACTTTTACATCAGCCCATGACCGCCTTGGCAGCCCGGAGCATGACCTCCCCACCGCTGGCTGCTAGGCTGCCTGCAGCCAGGTCTCCAAACCCCCCGTAACCAAAACATGAGCGTGTATCAGCCTTGGGGCCCAAGGCACCTTACACCCCCGCAGCGTCCCCAGGAGATGCGGGTACAGAGCGCTCCATCCACCAGGAGCCCGGTGTCGGGAGATGGCAGTGTCTCCCCACCGACGGCTGCCCCGCAGCTTCCAGCTGCACTGCGTCTCAACCAGCAGCGGGAGCAAACACAGCCCTACCTGCACAAACCACAGCCACAGCGAGCGTTCGTCTTCTTCTCCCCCAAAATATGCTCGGCTGTGCGTTTGTACAACCTGTGGTTGATAAGCTGGGCGCTGGACGAGAAACTAAATGGCTGGAGGCTGAAAAGCAGCAGTGGGACCAGCCTGTGGCACCCACTGATCTGGGGCATCCCTCCCTCTTCTCCAGCCTCCAAGGCTGCCTGCCCATCCTGCTGCCACTGCCCGCAGGTTAGGGATGAGGGCCGGTTGCTGGAGCTCAGAGACCCTCAGGTCCCTGCTCCTTACACTTACCAGACATCTGGGTCAGGACCTACACAGGTCCAAACCCATGCTGAAATGGCTCCTGAGCTCTGTGCAGGTGACAATGGTCTCCCAGAGGTCTCGATGGCCAGATCAATGCAGAGAGCTTTGGAAATTCCTTTCAGCTGGTGAGTTGAAGGCAGCAATTTCTACTGCATAGGGCACAGAGAAACAAGATGCAGGTGCAAGGCAGGTGGGCACATGAGCAGTACCTCCTGTCTTTTGCAGCAGGTAAAATGCAACAGGTTATAAATGTTACATACAACCAGATAGACGCTTGAGCAGCAGAAGTTTCACATTCCCATCCAAACCTTCCCATAGTTCAGGTATTGAGAATCACAGTTTCAGCAATTGCAGCAATATCTGCTTGGGATCAGCCAATATGAAAAAAGGGGAAATGTGGACAAATAGCGTAAATATTCATGGGCTTCACTATTCTAGGCAAGAAACAATTGCATCGCTGTTCACCCATCACTCGCAGTGGTCTGTCTCTGCTACCAGGGTCTGAGTGACAGGAGAAATAACTCATGTTTTTCCAAGAGGGTTCAATGTGAGGCAGAAAGGGAGGNCAGAGAAACAAGATGCAGGTGCAAGGCAGGTGGGCACATGAGCAGTACCTCCTGTCTTTTGCAGCAGGTAAAATGCAACAGGTTATAAATGTTACATACAACCAGATAGACGCTTGAGCAGCAGAAGTTTCACATTCCCATCCAAACCTTCCCATAGTTCAGGTATTGAGAATCACAGTTTCAGCAATTGCAGCATTATCTGTTTGGGATCAGCCAATATGAAAAAAGGGGAAATGTGGACAAAGAGCGTAAATATTCATGGGCTTCACTATTCTAGGCAAGAAACAATTGCATCGCTGTTCACCCATCACTCGCAGTGGTCTGTCTCTGCTACCAGGGTCTGAGTGACAGGAGAAATAACTCATGTTTTTCCAAGAGGGTTCAATGTGAGGCAGAAAGGGAGGCTGGCATTCTACATCTCAACACCAGCCCATGGCTGGAGAAGGCAACTACTTTCCAGCAGCACAGCAGTTCGGGAACAGCTCATACATTGCGTGCTGCTGCAATAACCACTATATGGATCTCAAGTCCTGATCTGTAGCACGCTCCAGCTTTGTCTCAGCTCTGCTCCATGCTTCTCTCATCCTAGTTTCATCCCCAGAATTCTTTGTGCACCTGGTTCAATTTGGCAGTGAGGAAGGGCCACACTTCCTAACCTCTTCTTCCCCCTTAACATCTCTCCTCCCTTATCTGGGCTCATGTCACACCACCTTCATGCCNCTCATGTCACATCCCCTCCATGCATCCCCCCCCGCCCAGGTCCCAGGGACTCCCACGGTGAAGGTGGGAGTGTCCCTGGGAGCCTCTAATTTCTCTTTTCTTTAACAACAAAAAAAGGGTTTCTGCAACGGTCTTTCCCTCCTTCCTTCCTTCCTTCCTTCCTCCCTTCCTTCCTTCCCAGAATTATTTTTCAAAACCAGGAAATTTATCTCTGGATTTATCTTTTTTGTTAGTCCTTTTTCTCTCCCCACGCTTTTCAGGACTCTTCTACAGATCGTCCATATCGCCTTTGAGAAAGAGAACTGGCATTTTCTGTACAACACCAGTAAAGTGTGTCTATCTGAGACTCCTGGTCTGCCCAGAAAGTGAATGGGTGCATTAGTCAGTGCTTCCATTAATTTTTTTTGGTGTCTGAGATCGTGAAGCGTTTCGCAAAATCCTGTGCTGAAGCATTTTGTTATTAAGATCAATTCTACTTCCAAAATGAAAAGCTGTAATCTGCTTGCCGTCTGTGTCAACCTCTTTGTGTCAGGGGCTGAACAGTGGTGAGGCCAAAGGATCTAGGGACCCGTAAAACAATCATCACAGTCTTGTATGAATGTCTTCCATTGAGGCAGTTGTAGAAAAGTTTGTTATATCCTACAAACACAAGTTCTATCTTATGTTTCAGAAGATTTAGATTTCTGCCATTACCAATGAGTTTCAGTCAGGTCCTGGAATAAAATGAGCAATGGAAAAAGATGGCAACAACTATGAATTTTTTAAAGGAACTCTGGAAGGATTTCCCATTGCAACACTGCAGCCCACAGTGGTTTGCTGTTCTTTCCACCAGTTTTACCAAAATGCTGAGTAGTAGAAAAGAATTCAAGAAGTCACTATAGCTAGAAAACTTTGGAGAAGAGAGGCATTCGGTAGTACCTTATTTTTCAGGAAACAAGTGAATATATCTAGCCTCACATCTTTCCCCAGCCCAACAGATGCTCTCGATCAATTGAACTGCGGTATGCTGAAAGATGTAATAGCACTGGCAAAGCCTTTTGGAGACCGTCAACTACTGTGAATAATGCTATGACTAAGCCTACTATTTAAATGGCTGAGGTCCAAGGAATTTGAGGGTATCAGATACCTATGAGATTGGCCCACCAGCTCCATTTCACTTGCTTCTCTTAGAATGAATCAATACAGAGAAAATTTGTGACCTCAAACAGGCATCTAAAAGAAGGCAGGGCCACAGCTTGCTGAAGGTTGCTGGCAATTTGTTTTGCACAAAGGCTCTCTATGAGGAAGGGCATGGGAATGCTGGTTCTTTTTTTAAGCCAGGGAGAGTGCAGGAACATTTTGCAGATAGCTGAATTACCCACTTTCAATATGCTCTGACCTCAGTAGAAAGGAAACTCGTTCAGTGAAAATACTGTGTTTTTCTCCTGGCTTCTCTGAAAATCCAGTCCTGGCTCCAGAGATCTTACAGAATGTCTCCTGGGAATATCTCTATGGCCAACTCGTTGCCTTGTTAACGAGATGATAAAGTTACAGAGATCCAAATCTGCCCATTTATCTCTGCCTGTTCTAACACGTTGAGAGCTGGAAAAGCCCCACATACTGCAGTGCAAACTCTTTGGACCACACTCCTGTCATCTCTGAAGGCTCTTTCTGTTACTTCTGTAGGCAACAATAGGTCTGGTCTGTTTTGTTGATAAATTATGCTACTCGTTGGAGACATAAATTTGGCTTACAGCAGAAGCGTTTGCCTGGCCGAGAGGCGTACTGTAACAACAAATGTACTTATTGGATTGTCTACCATCACTGAAGTCATCGTCTTCCGGCCGAGGCCAAATGTTACGGTGCACATGTCTCCCCTCATCTCTCAAGCAAATCACAAGACTGCTTACACAACTCTGAGAAAACTTCACTGCAGATAGCATGCTATGGAGCTGACACTTCTGTAATGTTACACATGTGTGATCTCAGTTTATTGGATGGCCGTCAGCTTTAGAGATAGCAATTCCAGGAGGTTTTCTCAAGTAACTCTCTCAGACGCTGGCTACCTTTCAGTAATAGGCCATGCAATGTAATCTTCTCTTCAAACGGCCTCCAAAACATTATTGCCACATCCTAGGGAGATGTCCGATTAGTCCCAAAGGTGGACTAATTCTGAGGCAAAATGGATTTTTAATCCCTCAACCCCCAAGCTTGCTCAACCATTGTGAAAAGGTTATTCCTTGGCACCTCTCAAACTTAGACTGTAAGGGTCATCGTCAGACAGCTGGAATTCTGTTTAAATCCCTGGATCCAATATTGACTGGAAACAGCCAGTGCACACATCAATTGAAAGAAATGGTTAGCGTATTTTTTAAAAGGAAAATAATAATCCTTAAATAATGCAAGTGCTTGTGCTTGATTAGAATTAAGTAGGAGAAAGATAATTTTTAATGCACAATAGTTACAAAATGGACTAGAAAGTGTTAGGGATTAGCAACAAAATAAATTGTAAAAATACTGTATGGACAGAGATACTCCAGGGGCGAGAAACAGTGAAATACCTTAATGTTGTTTCAGCTATCCCAGGCATCTTTGCTGAATGCACAGCTACGCGCTACAGAGTATGCAAGATAATTAACCTCATGAAAGGTGGGAGTAGGAAGAAGAGGCCAGAAAAAATGCAGTGTCACTGCCAAGTACTTCTACGCTTTTCTGACATGCCGTGTCCACTTGATAGAAGTAGACAATAATTACTGTTATTTTACTTTCCCTGTATTCCACAATTCTTCCTTCCCTATAACATTGTGCAGGCAATACCAAATAAAATTGAGAGAACAAATTCATAACAGAAAGATATATGTTTTCAAAACAGTTATAGCTGACCTGTAATTTTGACTGCCAAGTAAAGTTTTGAGGGAAAGAGTGTGACAAGTTTCAGAAAAGACTGGGGGTTTAGATGATGAATAGTACTACCATCAATTCCACCAGTGCAGATAGTTAGTTATGCAGGCTGCCAGCCCGCTTTCTTAAACCAGTAGCAGCTGAAAGACTGGAAGAAACTTGTTCAAGATGGGGCACAGCCTCTTCCTCTTTCTTGAAATGTTTTCCTTTTTCCTTGAAATACCTGGTGCTGGTCCCTGTCAGAGACAGGCTAGACCTGATGGACAGTTGGTCTAATCAGATCTGATAACGCTTTTCATAAAACACATGGCACCTACCTAAGTTCTCCTGAATAACTTTGGAAGAAACACCAAAATGACTTCCACTTGTGAAAGCATCCAGAGAGCCTCAAAGCAGGAAAACCCCCAAGGTGGGACAAGCATTGAACAATTGAGCCACAGCGGACTCCAATGATCTGGCGAGGGAGCACACCTCGCAGTATGGCTGGCATGGGTTTTAAGCCACTGAACTGGCCTTTCTCTCGTCGGATTGCTCGGCTTTATCCCTCATTAGACATGGCTTTCTCAATGGACAATTGATGTGATGATTTGTGTGTTTTTAAGAGGAATAACAGAAAGAATCTTTTGCAGGGGAGATCACTTTATCTGAAGAAATGGCTGCAAGCAGGCAAGTGGAGAGTGGCTGTTCCCACAACTACAGGTTTGGAACTGCTGATGGTGCTCCAACCATCTGCTTACATTTGTAAAAAACAAGGCAGTCTACTTTTCTTTGGTCAGCCTTATTCCACTGAAGAAGCTGAAAATACATGACTGAACATGGCTTTTCCAAACCAGGCATTAATGTTACATAGTAGTGTGCTGCTGTGAAAGGGAAGGTGTGTGATCAGCCATGGAAAGTTAAGCCGGACCATGAGAGAACCTCTGCATTGGGAAGTAATCTACACACTGAAAACACCTAAGGAACTGGGGATTAAGTACAAAGGTGGAAAACAGGAAAGAAGCATATCAGCCATGATCACGTTACAGAGTCTGCGTGCTCTGTTATGCAGTTTGCTGTTTTTAACAAAGCAAATATCAACATATTTGTTTTGTTCCTGACTGTTCTAATAAATCCTAACAGTGTGACAAGTGCTCTGGCTTCTTCTATTCATTATGTTATCCTGAAATCCACAATGATTAAGGCTCTGAAATCATTGCCTCTCCAGACAAAAAAGCATCATGGAGACTGATTGTCAATATACTACCGTGAAAGTCAAGAAAGAAAATTTAATGGCAAAAAAGTCCTCCAGTTACAGGGCTAGGAGTATAATGTGGTGAATTATGATGACAAAATTTTTCTTTTAATACATCTCAATATTGAAATCAATGGTTACCAGAGATAAAGAGGTTCACCCTCTTTTAATTCAGAAATATGCCAAAAAAATGTCATCCACTTCTTTACACACCTCATCCTGTTAAAGCCATTTAAAAGGAGCTATTGTCACAGGGTCCAGTGGCTGCTTTCTAAAGCCAGATGTTTTGTTCTGTGGTGGTGGTGTATCACCACAGAGATCACTGCTATTGCATCACTGCAAAGGTCACTATAGCAGAGTCTTCATAGACGAGACAAGATTCCTTTATTAACCCCAGCAATTAGTTTGAGCATCAGGTGTCTGTAGCTTTGCATACTTGAACGCAGGAGCTGCCAGCTCTGAGATCTACAGGTGCTCAGGGCTACCAGTGGAGTTACAAGGAAGGTTGAAATTAGCCTTCAGCAAAGACAGCCAGCTGAAGCAAAGGGCAGCGTGTTCTCCAGATGTTTTCTAGCATAAAACCACAGAGTAGAATCTGATGGTGGTTCAGCAGGAGCGGGGACAAGAGATGGCTACCAATTAAAGATGCATGTTCTACCTACCTCTACGAAAGTGGTTGAATTAGTAGATAGAAATTCAGGACCTCTTTCAGCAATTCCTCTTAAAAACCAGCATGTTTTCTTTATAGACCTTCGCCAATCTCTGTACATTGAGCAGAATAGAAAATTTCAACAAGGATAAAAGAAGTCACATGGGGCCTTGGCCAGAGAAGAGTAGATATTTGATTTAGCAACAGGTAAGGGCAGAGAGATGAGGTTAGAGTGGGACATGTGATTCATATCCTGCTATGCTGCGCTACCATAAATCACTTAGTGCCTCAGTTACCTATGCGTTAGAACAAAATAACAGCACCTTTCCACTCAGTAGGGAAGCTGTGCCTCTCTCCCCGAAAGCTCTCTGCCTAGGCTTGCTTAGTAGTAGATCACCACACCTCTTGGTGGGGAGTCCCATGAAGGGCTTCAGCTTGTTGGGAAACTTTTTTCTTTTTAGGGTCATTTAATACAAATGGAACAAAAAGAAAGGAAAAATTCTGGTTGTTAAATACCAACTCTTAAGATTCTACCTGCCTACTCTGACTGCTTTTTTTTTCTATGTCATTTGTGAGAATAACCATGCTGGAACCCAGCAGTAAGTAAACATGCCAGGAGAAGGCTAAACTTGTTCGTGCCATTAACATCTCTGAGCAGACATCTGTGAATATGTTGACGAGTGGTGGTGTATTTCAGAGTGTGGGAACAAGTGACGTGTAAGAGTTAAACAAGGTATTTCTCTTGCAGAGCTACATCCAGAGTGCAGTGTGTTCAGCCCAGCCACAGTGAGGTAGGAGCTCGCTTGGGAAACCACATGTAAACCATAGCCTGGCAAGTGTTACTTGCCAAAGGGACTTTGCTGTTATCCACTTTAGTGGAAATGACTGAATCCTCCTGATTTTTCACTGAGAGGTGCACACCTAACCACTGAATTTACAAACTAGATTAGAAGATTAAAAAACTTTCTTCTCAAGAAGAAACCATCATAAAACTGAAGGTTCCCATCACCTACATCACTGTCCAGGATGGGACAGGTTTCTGTCCTTTAAAGGAAGAATCTCAAGCAGTGTGGACACTTCTCACTTGAGGCAGTAATGCTATTTAGCACCGTGGACTTAGGTAACAGAACAGCTAGCAGTGCACATGGAGCTGGGAATGGCACAGCTGAATGCCAGAAAAAATGTGACAGTCCACCCATGTGCACTGCCCCTGCTTCAGTGGCAGCACTGGAGGCTGGCCTTCAAAATGAAGAGGGCATCAGCAGCTGTGACCCAGGAGCCCAGCAAGAGTCCAGGCTTTCTGCCTCCAGGTCTTTTCAGTGGGACCAGCAGCATGAAAAGGACCAGTAGCACAAAAGGGACCAGCAATGCTTCTGTGGTGGGACCAGTAGCACAAATAGGATTTGCCTGAGGAGCACAAGGGGCCTGTAGCAGCGGTACCCACCTGCCAGTGGGTTTCCCTTGCTCTGTCCCCACTGCCACGGACCTGGGAGCTGACTTTTTCCCTACGCGTGCCCCACTGCCACGGCTGCCAGCAGCAAGGGGGGAGGCCGCTGTGATACGTTATTTATGGTGAATTTGGGCTTATTACTGCACGGCATTCCTGCACGCAGACTCCACAGCATCTTGTGGGGAGATTGCTGCATGATGAATAGGCTGAGAAAGGCCAGGCAAACGGTATTATTATAACACTACATAAATATGTTTTTTTTCATTTAACATTAAAACACCTGATTTCCTTTAACATTGTAAACATGTCACTTTATTAGGTCTGGGAGAGCTGATGAATTTAAAGTCATTTTCAGCAAACAAGTGGCAGCCTTTCTGCTTTTTAGATGGAGGTGAAGGAAAAAAAACGTTGCCATGAAAACCTGTGGAGGAATAAAAGGGACAGGAGAAGCCTGTCGCCTGCTCTGAAGTTTCCTATAGAGACGGGAAGAGCCACCCAGGTGATATTGGTGGAAAACAGTTAGAAAATGGAGGAAATACAGGATATAATCTCCTTGAAACTGTTGGCACAGTCTCTGTGTTTTGTAGCTAATAAATTTAGCTTTCAGGAGGAAATTCAAGTAAGCTGCATTTACTAGATTTTAAGAATGAAAATGAATGCATTAATTATGTACAATGTTACCATCTGCTAAACAGGGCAATTTTGGCCAGGGCTTGGCAATTTCTTCCTGGACATTGAGTTGAAAAACAAAGCTTTTCAACCATAAAATTACTGCCCTGTAAAAGGACAGATAAATGTCTAAGCAAGCGCCTCATTACTGTCAGAGCAATGATTTGTTGTTTCACTTTACTGTTGTGTTTTTCTGGTTATTAGAGTGAAGGTTGAGTCAGCCTTTCCATTATAAATAAACTGCTTTTAAAGAACTGCAGTTTAACTGGAGAAGAAAACTCACTCTGAGCATTCAGGTGAAGTGAAATAATAAAAACACTAGCAAGTGCTTGGGTACCCTTTGGGCTGAGCGGTTCTTGACTTCTTGAGGGCCCAAACTAGGTGTTTTTTTTCTTCTGTGAATAGGTTCCTCCCTGTTCCTCCTCTGTTCCACTGAGAACCAACTTAGTCTAAGAAGGGTGTAAAAACAAATCAGAAATCATCAGTAAAGTACTGGGAGCTGCACTCCTTTATCCCTCGGGGCTGACCCCAGGGGCAATGCTGCCGGGGCCATTGCCCTCTTCCCACCGGGATGGTAGTAAGTGAGGGTACAGCGGGCAAGGCAAGGGGCCGCGTGAGTGGGGTGGGCAACCACCTTGAGAAGGGACCTGGGCAGGTTCAGCTCTTTCCCCTCTCAACTGGCCATGGGGGCCAGGTGGCTATGCAGCCTCTGTTTTGGCCACCAGGCACTTCAATGTTGAATATGAATATGTTCTTCATCAAGACTATTCAGGGCTTGCGACAAAACTCTCATTTTAGCTCCCTGTGAGTAACAGGAGAAATTGGGCTCTGCTAATTACCTTACCTCCATCAGCTGCCATGTGTCAGTGGCCTGTGGTGATCGCTGAGAATAGGATCACATTTCATAAATCAGTGTGCATGTGCTGTTTGAGCGGAGCAGCCCCCTGCACTTGGCTCCGTTCTCTTCCCTCCCCTATTTTTTTTTCTCCTTGTTTTGTTGTGCTTTATGTATGAGTGATCATGAGGCACAGATGTCATTAAGGGTTTCTGGTAAATACCCCTTTGCATGGGCTGCAGAAGTGTAACACATGCTCCAGTCATGGTTTGTACCATAAAATCAAATGAAACTAAAAGCTTTCCATGTGAGAAAGATAGCATTTGAAACTGATGGACTCTTGTAAAGATAGCATTATAAGCTGCTCATGGGCTATGCTGGTGAGATACAGGCAGAGGCCTCCCATGGCACCAAACCTCCCCAGCACGGAGATATCCAGCCTTGCTCTGGCAGGAGAGCTGCTCCTGGGCGTGCTGGCGAGGGCACAGGGACAGCCTGTGAAGACCTTGCACCCCCTGAACAGGGCTTCTGAAAAAAGGGGACGGGATCAGGTACCGTAGGGATACACTGAGCTACTCTAGCAGCTCCTACACCCTGTGGCTAAAATAGGAACAAAAAAAGGATTTCATTGTCGCTCTCTCATTTCCTGCCAGCAGGAAGGAGTTGTGTACGGAGGGACAAAGCTGGCAGCTTGACCAACACCTCCAGTCGTGTCCAAAACCTTTCCTATGCAAATCACAGTCCCAGGGTGGCAGGTCAGGACTGTCTGAAGGAGGTTGCACAGAGAGAGCCATGCAGGACCAGAAGCGATCCTGCCACCAGAAGCAACAGCTTTTATGCTGAAGCAAGTTTCACAGAGCGATATGCATGCATTTGTCATCACTGGGACAGCACTCTGCATGGGTGAAAGAGAATATTCATACATTGTTAAAAAACACACTCAGAAGTTATCCATTTCAGTCCCTGTTCACTGCTGCCCATTCCCACCAAATAAACTGTTTATTCCAGGAGAAAAATAATATATATATACACACAGATAACTAAATGAAAACCATCTTTTTAGCTCATTAGTGTGTTGCAATGGCAATGGATTAAATCAACTGCAGCTGATTGTTACTAAGGTTTCACCATAACAGCTAACCATTTCCTGGAGAATTAATTTATTTAACTGTCTGCATGTGGCAGACATCAGGAGGCTGTGAATTGCCATGTCCTCATGGGTTGCTAAAAGCAAACAGCCCAGTTGCCAAATGTCTGGGATGGCTCTTACACACTCAGGTGGCACTTTTCACATGGCCTGCTAAGTTCTCTGCTAAACATTCAGATCCTGATGCCCCGGAGGTGGTGCAGGGCATGAGGACTCTCTTGGGCATGTGGGCATTTTGATGGGACCTCAGGCCTGCCTGGTGTTTTGGGGCAAGCGAGGTGCTCCTCTGCAAGCTGGCTATGAAGAGACTGGGAGTGAGGCTGGAGCAGGGGCTGGAGATGGGATGGGGATTGAATGGGACGGGGATGGGGCAGGTGGGCAGAAGGCATGCATGACAGGCAGGAGGCAAAAAGGTACGGTCATGCCTATCTCAGCCAGAGATCAGGAGTTAGACTTGCTGAGACCTAATCTGGCCATTCTCCAGCAGCAGGTTTCAGATGTGCTGGGACATCTTCATAGGCTCTGCGTAATTTGGGCAGCAGAAGAAAACCCTGTGTCTTTCTCTGCTCATCTACTTGCAATTAGGTTTGTGCATCTCCTCCTGCTAAGACTTGTACTCTTCTTTTACTGTCAATTAAAACCATGCAGAACTAGAGATTTGGCATTGTGTTGGGGTTTTTTGAGATACAACTCCCCTTCCACCCCATTTTGGGTGCAGGTGCCCAGGACCTGGCAGCAGGGGACTGCTGCAGGGTGGCCTCTGTGAGGAGTGGCCAGGGCTACCCCATGCCAGGCACAGATGGTTCCAGTCAGCTCCAGTGGATGCACTGCAGGGCACAGCTGAGCCCCACAGCCAAGGTGGTGGTGCCTCTGGGAAAGTGTGTGCAAGAAAGAGCAGAAAAGACCACACAGCCAGAGGAGGAGGGAACAAAAAGAGTGAGAAGCAGCAGAAGGAACACCTAGGCCAGATGAAGTGAGGAGGAGGAGGAGCTCACTGGCAGAGCAGATATCCCCGCTGCAGCCTACAGAGGACACTGTGCTGGGGCAGGTGGACATTCCCTGAAGGAAATGTGGCCCATGGAGAGGAGCCCACAGTGGAGCAGAGGAGGAACATGAGGAGAAAGGAACAGCAGAGGGGAACCGCTGTGTACTTTCTGACTGTAGCTGCCATACTCTGCCAGCCTGCCTGAGCTGCTTCAAGGACGTAGAGGAGTTGGAAGTGAAGGAGTGAAGCTGGGTGTGGGAATGGGGGGAAGAAAGGTGCTGTTTCAGTGTTTGTCTTTTTGTTTCCCACTACCCAATGCAGTGATTAAATATTTATTTCAATTGGCAATAAATTAATTTTCTCCAGGTGGAGTCTGTTTTCCCTGTGACAGTAATTGCTAAGCAATCTCCCCGTCTTCATCTCCACCCCTGAGCTTTCTCATTACTGTTCTTCCTATTTCCCCCATCCCACTGAGGGGGAGGAGTGAGCGAGCAGCTGGGTGGGAGTCTGGCTGCCAGCCAAGGCTAACCCAACATGTGCTCCCCCAAAAAAAACCCTGCAAAGAAGTCCTGCTGCTAAGTTCCAGGAGTTTGCTCGGCTATTCCAGGAGGCTCACAGTACTAGACACGATCTCCTTACGCTAACCCGGCAAGCTGTACTCAATGCATCAGCCCTCAACTCCACAATGGGACACATCCATTCCATGTGCTTCTTCCACAAACCCCTTGCGTTTATCTCTGTGCAGAAGCCTTTGCTGCCAGTTTTCTGCTCCTGCTCCCAGCCGGGGAGGACAACCCTGCTTGCTTTGTGTCCTGCTGCTCTGCAGAAGAGCACCTCCTGCCTGCCTGCTCTTACAAGAGCACCAGTTCCTCCCCTTCATGCTGGCTGTAAGCAGTGGCAGAGGGAAGTGTTTGCAGCCCTGCCCACCAAAGGCAGAGTGGCACATCGGGCTGGGAGGTTGCTTCTGGCTGGTCCCATGTGTGCATCTCGTGCACCTTCAGCCCCAGTATCCCACGTGGGCAGGGGAGCAGGGCTGCGGGCACTCGCTCGCCTCTGTGGCCCGTGTAGTAGAAGACCGCTGGAGCACTCTTTCATTTTCCTGCAAAAGCTGTAAGGAGCTGCTACACTTGAAAGGCTATTTGGGATCCTCTCAAATTCACAAACAGCAAAGGGCTGCAGCTGCAATGAGGTAACAGAAAGGTGTAAAACTAGAGAGAAACAAGGCAGCAAAGAGATCAGCCTGCGAAAACCCATGGACCAGAGCTGGTGGGACAGTTGGAGGGGACAGCTGTATGGGGTAGGAGTTCACAGCACAAGGAAGACAAATGAGGCTGTGCTGTAAAACAGGAGAGATCCACACACACTGTCCAGGGAAAACGCCCTTTCTGGTTGCTGTTTTTTTCCCATGTCTTGTCTGGCCCCCCTCACCCTGCAGCCAACTGACCAACTAACCACAGCTCAGTTGCTAAATCCTTTCTGGGAAGATTTCTTTCTCCAGAACCCTTCACAATGGGCGTAGTGGTTTTAGTGCTGGGTAAGGAGGGAGATTTTTTTCTTTTCTTAGTTTCTTCTTCCCTTCCCTTATCTTTCACTTTTTTTTTTTTTCCTGATTTCAGAAACGTTCCTCTTCACTATTGGACCAAGCTAGGACCTTTTTGAGTCAGAAAGCTAGAAACCAAGATCCCAATCCAGAGAGGCTAAAAGCATAGAACATAGGCTTGATATGCCAGCTGAGACCCATAGTCGCCAGACTCCTGCAATGGCTCAGACTTTTTTTCTGGCAGATCTGGTGGGCTCCTGATTCACTCTTTCTCTAAACGGGACTAGAAATGTTCCATTCATCGACATTGGTGTGTGCAGTCCCAAAACACATTTTGGTTTCAATGAGTCAACAATTTCTAATATTTTCCAAATAGCTCCAGTTGGTTTTTTTTCATGTAGAAAAAGCGTGTGCTTCCTGGTGAAGGGCACTGTAGGTTGTATAGTAGCCTAGGAAACATGAATCACTTTCCATTTGTTGCTCCTCTGCAGCACTTCATTTTCCCAGACACTGAGAGCACAGCAAAAAAATCAAGTCTAATTAACCCCAGTCTCAGCCTGACTCCTTGATATGATACAGTTCATTTAGATCCTGTCCTTCATGCTCTTCTGCTCTCTTGCTTCGTGTTTATCGAAGCGCATGCATGAATTTCTAATAATCCATGTTTAGATGGATGTTTGATGAGTAATCCATCCGGCAAATTTGAGAAATGGTGCTTTGTGCAACAAAGGATTGTCTTTGCTTGTCCACTTAAAAATCAATTTGTGAAGCTTTCTGGTGTTTTCTCCCTTTCTCCCTTTGCTTCCTAACCACAAAATAAAAAAATTTCCTTCTTCATTTTTTATTAGCGGTTTCAAGTCAGAGACTCAGTTCTTGGAAAATCAAGCCTTGAAACTGGTAAAGAAACTAACATGCAGAAACAAACTGTTGACATGTTTTGACTTCCTCAGCATTCCTCCTACTGCCTGAGCTTTTGGCAATTGAAACAATTCCCAGAAATTTATAAACATTTGCAAAATGTTTCTGAATCCATTATTTGTTTGGAAAAAAAAATGGATCAAATAAGTGAACGCTAAATGTGCATCCCCTAGAGATAATAATACATCGGCAAACAATGGAAGAGACACGTAACAAGTAATTCCATTCTGAATTTCTGCTTTGTTTTCCTTGGGGATTCACTATAGGTAATGAATACAGCTAATGAGAAAGAGGTATTTCTGCACCCAAATGAGGAACCCATGACTGCTTTCAATGTAATGTTTTTACTTTAGTTCAATGCTGTGAAACATTGTGCAGGATATATTGAGAGCCATTTAGATCACTGTGTTTCTCAGCAATGAGAAATGAAGCTAATGCTTTTATGTAAAAGTCCCCTATATCTCATTTTTATTCTGATGTTGAAAAGAGAAAAGTTCAGTTTTAATGGGGAGGAAAACAATTTTCTGAATACCTTTTATTTCACTCTCCTGAAGTGGTACTGAATATTGGCTTCCTTTCTCTAGAGCTACACGCAAACCCATCTGGGAAACACAACGTCAAAACTATTGTCAACGATGGGTCAGTCTGCTCAGTAGATGGGCCTGCTTTATATTTTGTCCACACTATTTTTGATATATCTTCCTTTTTGTTCCTAGAATTGGAGTAGAAAGCAAATGTACCATGTACCCACAAACACTGCAGATTGCATTCCTATGTCCCCAGGAAACAAGGAGAAAGTCATTACAAATTCTTACATTACAAATTTGAAAAGATGTGCAATCTTAGAAGGTTTTAGCTTGTTAATATGCGCTTCCAGGATTGTGTAATAGCCTATGCAATGTCCAAATGGCCATAGTCATCTTTATGATGTCGCAAATGGGACATAAATTTTGCCATATCTAATGATGGGCACTGGGACAGCGTAGACATTGAAATTAAACATTGGAACAGTTTATTAGAGAAAATGGTGTCTTTGTCATCGGTTGGGAATCTCTACATCCAGAACAATTATCTTTGTAACAGACATGCTTTAATCTAACTGCTGGGGAAAAAAAAAATCTACTGTTTACAAGCTGTCTCTTGTGGTTACCGATGCTCTGACACTTGCAGTGTTGTTCCCAAGATCATAATGTCACTGTCATGTGTGCTGATGGTCCTGCAGTCCAACTTTTGCCTTGTAGTCTGTGCAAACAGACTGTGAGGGTACTGCTTCCTTCAAACCAAGGTCAGCACCTCACTAAGACATGAAGCACTGCTCCCAAAGACATTTACAAAGTTTCATGAGGCTCAGCTTCCACTGGAATGGTTGATTCCCTTCAGTAGGCCAGTTGGTCTCCTGAACAACCCATATCCCTAAGAAGGACATTAGCATAACTCCAGTAAGTGAATTGGTAAGAGAATCTAAATGTGTCTAAATGTGTCTAAATGTGTCATCTACTATGTGTCTAGACCATCAAATTGGTTTGATTTGTATTTTGCCTCAAGGACAACCGCAACAAAGCTGTTAGTTGTAGCTCAGGCTGCATCTGGAGCAAGGCACCTAGCGTTCCTGGTGAGGAAAACTCCCTGCAGAGCAGAGGGAGGTTCTGCAAACAGCGTGCAGGTAAGCCAGTCTTTACCAGACCACACGGGCACAGGGCAGCTCCAGGCAAGAACCACAAAGGCAGCACAGATGTACTTAAAAAGAGTCCAAGGTCACACTCAGTTTCTGTAAGAGACATTGTGTATGGAGGGTTTCAACCACAAACCAAGCATCTTACACCATGGTATAGTGCAGAAAATGACATTTCCAAGTGTATTTATTGAGAAATAGTAAAGATGTACATAATTTTACAAGCTTTTAATTTTAATTTACATTTTCTTAAATTATGTAGGCCCTAATAAACTATAATCTGCTAATACATGACAGAGACCCTTGGCTTCAATTGTATCTCCAAAATGCTGCTCTTGCTGGGATTTTGGCTCATGTCACTTCAGCTCCTCTTCAGAGATACTAAATACCATATTCATTTAGAGCATATGCTCAGTGTCAATCCTGTAAAGCAGAGATGACTTTTGAACCGAAACCCTGGATCTGGATACAACCTCACAGCTACGATCTAGTCTTCCTATCGCGGGCCAAGTCCGTATTCTCCATGAACTCTGCAATTCCAATTGGCTGCAGGATTTCATCTGCCTCAAGATGAAGTGTTCTTGTATACAGAATTTTGATTTGGCCTCGTCTCCTTTGTCAGTGCTTGCACTGGAACATCCTCCGCATCTGCTTTAGATGCAAACACTGCTGCTCACACCGGATTCTAATGAAAACAGATCTGGGAGATAGCTGCCGCCTATTTCTTTGTGCACAATCTCCATAAGCATCTAAAAATAAGCATCATTTTCAGTTTTTCCTGTCCTCTTTTACTGATATACTGAACTGCAGAGAGTTACACCTATTGAAGACACTATCTTGTGACTGCAATCACACCGTATTTGTATTCTGCAAGCTGACTACTCAAATCCCTAATGAATGTTCAAGTTCTGTACCGACTGAGAACTGCTAGAGTATCAGCAAAAGGCATTATATTCTATATTTCACTTGCCCAAAATACTTGCAAACATGACATTGTGCTCAATCTTGGTTGTTGAGGAGAGGCTGAGGGGAAGGCAGTTTCTGATTAATATCCTGTTGAATTAAAATGCACTCAATGTCAAAATGACCAGCCTTCAGTTTAATCTACTTAGGCCCATCTGGAACAGTCTGGCGTGACTATGTCTCTGCCTTGGTTATTTCCTCCTCTGTGTTGTTCATGCAGGAAAATGCATCAGAGTAATTTCTCTCTGCAAGGCAGGCGTGTACGATACACTTTCATTTAAAGACATATAACGATTTTTGCTTAGCAAGAGAGTATTTGTGCTCTGAAATTTTTAGTTTAGGATTTTAGTATTGCGAAGGCTTTTGAGCTAAATCCTTGAATTTTCTTTGGATGTACCTTTATGTGGATTATTTATTTTTCTAATTAACTTCTGCTAGGGTAGCACACAGAATCCAAGTTAAAACCAGAGCTTTGTCATGCTCTGTAAAACTTCCCTCCTTTTGCCTCCATCTCCTCTCTAGAAGTCCAGTATATTAATTGAGCCATACCTGCTACAGAGAGCTAAGCACAACTCCAGTGAAGGCACTGCAAACCTTTTATAAGAACCAACGGTTGTTGCTGGGCTATTTTTTTGTTCTTACATCTGATTAGGAAAAGAACACTGAAAAGCTGAACAAATAACTTGAGAAATACTATTGCTTCATGCATTTAAATAACACTATGACTTGTCCAAAAAAAAAAAAAAAGAAAAATAAGCTAGTTCACCATACCGATTTTTTGTTTTATAAAGGCTTTTATGTTGAGATTCTCATGCAATGTTATGATGCTGGAACTTGAGGAGGGCTTTGTTTGAACTTTTTTCCTATGCCAGTAGAAACAATTTTTTCCCACCTGAAAAACTACAAAAAGCTGGTACCACAGCTTTTTATGAAGAAATGTACTTCCAAACCAAATTTGACTAGACAGTTACTGTAAATATAAAGAAGGTATGCATCATTTTTGCTTATTCAACACACAAATCTATCACCCAAATAATGATTTTATATGTGGTGATGTCTTTAAACTGCCTGGTGATAACAAATTATCATTAGTTTGTTGTGTGGTGACTTGCATATCCAATTCCAACACAGCAAAGAAATCCCATTTCTATGAATTTATAGAGGAGTTTTGCCTTGGGCTTTCAGTGGCTCCAGGCTTTCCCCTACCAACTAATTTTCATATAACCTACAAAGTTTAAATCAACAAAGTTACTACCTGGTAACTAGATACATGGTGGCTTCACAGCACACAGAGAGGGAAGATCTTCACCTCAGTGCTGACTACTGGGCTTGTGTAGGCATCCTGGAGTTTACATTTAACATCTTCTGTTGCACACACCTCTTCACGCAGTCAGAGCACAGGCAACCTCTCCACGTACAGTGTTAAAAATCAAAAAGTAGTTTCCATCTTCTGCCATGAGAGACGAACCACTTGCTGTCGTTTCAGAGTGCTCAAGCTGCACGTGGAGCGCTAGGGACCCTGGGTGCAATATGGACTTTGCTCATTTTCCAAAGCTGAAGGGTAGCCTGTTCAAAACTTGCAAGGTAATTATCACTGTATCGACTGTAATTTTTAATAGAAATGATGAAAATTAAGGTAATATTTTTCTCACTATTTCTTCATAAAGATCCCCTCCTTATCCTCTCCTCAGATGCCTGACATGCTACTGAAATTTCTGTTGCAAAAACGTTCAGGGGTGCTCCTGTGTAATAGTGTTGTGCAATCAGAAATGGGTGAGGAAAATCATGTCAACCCAGAACAGAAGACACATAAACATGGAACAGAATGGAAAAGCTACCAAAACACTGTTATATTTACCAAAGTGAACTTTGCTCCTGAAATGGCCAATGTCACCACGCCAGCAATTTCAGCAGCTTGTGTTGATCCTGGATGTGCTAAATGTAGCATCATTTGTGCATCTGACTGGTGAGAAATTCTTTAGTAATTTTTCATTCCTAATGAACTCGTGTTCTATTCCCCGTCTGGGCTTAACTCCACATTTTCACCTTCCAGTAATGCCACCTGCACACTTTGTCTGCCGGGTGGGAACTTGTTCTTTTATACACAGCAGATGCACTCGCTGTATGGCTTTCAGTGGACTAAGTAATTCATGAATATGGCTCTTAGTTCTCTTGTCGGAGAATCAAGAAATGATGCTGAAGGTGTTAAACACTTTTTTTTTTAGCTTTCAAGGTAGCGGTCCCCAGTATCAACCTCCCAACATACTCTTAACTTTCCTCAAACAATCAGTGGAATTATTCAGAATCCAAATAAAAACACAAACTTTCCTTTATTATTTTTTCTTACTGCAACAAATACTTAAATGCTTTGGTGCAGCCTTGCTCTTTGATTTCTGTGAATTTCAAATTTGGTCATGTCAAAAATTATCACAAAGGTTTTTTTGTTTATCTACATAGGTTTTAACCAAAATTACATTATAACACACGAACACAGTCTTCTCTTTAAGGCACAACACATCATTATGCACATTCTGTTTGCCAAACTTATAAAAGAGACAATATTATATAACCCTCTCCCTCCCCTGCCCCTCCCAAAAGAAAGAAAAATTGCATCCACTTCCAAAATCAGCTGCTAATAAAGTCACAGTAAATTATTTTCATCAATAATTTACACAAATTACAGGTCTAGACAGGATTGTCATTATACAGTCTGAGTGCATTCCAATTCAGATTTTCTGGGTTAGGTAGGCTAAAGTCTGGTTCAAACCTCAGTGCTGAGAATATATCCCATTTTGAGGAATGTTGTTGAACACCACCTTGTCGGCTGGAAAACGCATGTTGGTGCTTTGCCAGTTCGAGTCCTTTGTTCACTCCTGTCAGGGCTCACTTGGTGTGTACCAGCAACCTCCACAGTTTTAATTCATTTAAAAACGTTGCATATATAAGACCATAGAGCTTCCTTACGTAGCACTAGCTTTTTAACTCCATTCAGCAATCTGAATTCTTCAGTTTGGAATTTTTAATTCCAAATATTTCTTCCCTTCTTAAGACAATTCATATGTGTAAAGCCAGAGGCATCGAATCACACATAAAAATTCAGTGTACTTGAAATATATATATATATATAAAAAAAAAAAAAAGGATCGCCAACTTTAGAACACAGTTACAAATACTCTAGTTCCAGTGCTTGATGGAGAGCCAAGAGGTCCGAATGACTGGATATCCTCCAGAAAGGCATGTTGTGCTGTGTTTGTTAGAGGGGGGAAAAGGTCAGGAAAGGTGAACGCTGTGACACAGGGCGGTACACGACACACGAGGCTAGTCAGATTACCACCCCGTATTTTACACCACCCTGTTTCTGGATTGATTTTTGCTAGTAAAGTACTGACAAAAATCAGACCAAAATAGATCTGAGCTTAATAGTTCAACTGAAGGTAAAACACTTACAGAGTCCTTTTTAACAGTTTCTTTGGAAACAGACAGTTATTTAGTAAGGGCTATTTGCCTCTTGTTAGCATGCAAACTCGTAGAAAGGAGCATTGATAGGAAACCCATTCTTGCTCCACTTACTACATTTTGCATAAGACCGAATGATCATTTCAAGGGCTGTAAAACTTTCATTAAAAGAGGCTTCACACACAACACTTTGAAACAGAGTTGAATTACATTTTTGTCCTTCTAGGGGGGGAACAAAGAAATCTGGTTTGGGGAGAGAATAATGCATTTCTGGTTTAAAAAAGATAATCTGTGTTGCAAAAAGCATCAGTGGCGGTGAGAGATGCAGATATATGCACTATTCTCCTTTCAGCGATTAATCAGAATAGAAAAAATACATACTTTCATGTCCTGTTCAGATCTATTTGTAATGTGATGTATTGATCTCTCTCTCTCAATTCTGTATCTATTCATGCAATATAGCCAACATTAAGACAAAAGCATGCCAAACTGGGAAGTACACAATCCAACCACCTTTGTTTAGCACAAACTATAAAAGACCCATCACCAGTACTGTACCTATATTAAGGAACCATTTGGAATGAGCATTTTGGTTATTTTCATTTTCATTCAGATACAACACTAAAAGGGCACTTGATTTTGCTACTCCTAGCACAATAATATTTACATCACTTGCCCTGTGCAGACATCGTGAGGCAAAACTTTTCAGTTTCTGCACACTTCCAGGGTTATACTGGGAAGTATGGTGCAAATTACTAATTTCTGAACACTGAAAATTTATCTGGTGAAATTTAGACTTGAATTATTAGCATAAGAAAATTGAATATTTCTAACAAAACAGTTCTTTTTAAGAAACACAAATTTGGTGCACAATCTCTATGTTGTGTTCTTTTTCCTTTTGCACATACATCTTTATTGAAGCAAATTATATGTTCATCATATTTGCTCCAGTAAACTACGGATCTTCATCTATGTTAGTAAAAAATTTGCACAGTCTTTTAGATGTCTTTCCACATTCTCTGTACCACTTCTCTTGAAACCTCCTTGATTTCACCATTTAAAGACAACCACCACCCAACCTTCATGTCATAGCCCTTTCTCTCTTCTGTTTATCTTAATTTGCTTGAAGCGAGTCAGACATTTTTTGCTGTAATCATTCTTCATTTATTTTAAAAATAATTTTGCATTTTTTCTTTCCAAACTGAAGTGAAGCAAATGCTAGAATCCAAATGGTTCATTTTACTCTAAGTTTTGATCTCATCATGCTCTTGTTGCCTTGCGTCTGTGGACTGAAATGATTTGTCATTCTGCCATTGTGCAACACTGACAGAAATGCAAACAGAAAGGCTTGCATTAGTAGCTACGTATCACACCAACATTTCAGGAGACAGGTTACCTTTTTTGCTGCCTGTTCTTCTTCTACACCATCCCCAATTACAACATATACTACTTTTCTGCCAAACCTTTGCATTATTCGTTCAAAGCAACTTTCTTTTCCTGGAAGATAAATGAGATAAGAGTTCAGAGTGAAGTTACCTGATTAGCTGCATGTTCCTCATCTCGGCCATCTCCAATCACAACATAAGTTATGTTAGTGCCAAATCTGGACACTATACGCTCAAAACAGCTCTCTTTGCCTGAAAAACAATGCACTACTTATTCAAGCTATCAAGTGAGTTATGGTGAAGCCCTACAAAGGATTATTGCAGTGGTAAGACATTGTTACTGCTACTTTTTAAAAGTTCCCAGCCTTGGGATTTAGAGCCAAAACTGGCAAGAAACAATTAACTCCCTTAGTGATACTAAGCTGTTCCAGGTAAAACTAAATCTCTTAAGAGTTACAGGAAAGCCACTAGGACAAAGGAATTAGCCGCACTGCAAAAATGAATAGATCAGTGAATGAATAATTGAATTTAAGTACTTCCCTATTATTGCAGTAATATTTTTTTCAAGGAAACCTGAAATTTTAATTCTAATGTATCTGCAACAATGAGTGATGTAGCAATGGAAAAAGTGTTCAAAGAACAACGGACAAGCAAAATAAAATTAGTTCTTGGGAGAACTTCCATGAAGCATTTGGCTCTTTTGGAGAAATGTGGAAGCAAGAAGGCAAAACCAGTAACAACAATAAACAGGATTGAAAGGGACCAAGCAAAGTCGTCTACCGATCTTCTCATTGTACTGCAGGTTCAGTTCTATCAACAAATGCCCGTGCTATCGATCCTAAAACTGTCCTCATATGATGACTTCAGTATTTCCACAGGTGATCTCCATATTTAGTGAATCCTTTCCATTAGGAAGTTTCTCTTTGACATGCGACCTACATGTGCCTTATTGCAAAGAAAACATCACCTATTGTCATACCTCCCAGCAACATAAAGATTATTTCTCTCCTCTCTGCAATAGTTTTTTTACCTTGTTTGTTATTATGTCTATCTCCGCCCCAGGTTTTTCAGTCTCTTCTTACAAGCTCATGATTTATAGATCTCCGATTCTTACTGCTCTCCTCTTGCTTTTTTTCAGCTGGCCCACAAAAAAGGGCTTATGATTAGGGAAAGCAGCGTGTGTTTTATCTGTTGAGTGAGGACCACATTTCAGCATGTGGCAAGCAACAGCTGCAAATATAGTCCTGCGCTCAGCACAGCGCAGAGATCACTGAGATGAAAAGCAGAGAGAGATCTTGTACCCCAGAATTTGCTGTGCTCCTGACAGGGGTGTAGCAGCGGCCATACTGTTCCCAGAAGGAATTTCTGGTGCAGAATTACTTCAACAGAGCCTCCAGAGACTGTGCTCCGCTTCACCACCCCCTTCTGTGCTGTCGGCACTATTTCTTAACGCTCCTTCCTTTGGTCCAAGCGCAATCTCAGTGACTGAATCCAACAAGTACAGGCTGTATGACAGATGACATTCATTCCAGAGGCTGCTCAGTACCATGTGGTATTTGAGATACTTTAAAAACTTAATTCAAGGCACAAANAGTATTTGAGATACTTTGTGCCTTGAATTAAGTTTTTAAAGTATTTGAGGTATTTCTGCCTAGAGGACAGCTACAGCTAATCAAAGGTTGACTGAGGTAATAATTTTTCCTGACAGTGTTAGAATATGCATTGGTTTTTCACTTGTGAAAACCATTTAGGAAACATATTGTAATGCTTTTGTCAATGAGGTGTTGCACTCCGTGTTATATAAGGTGTCATAGGTATAGAAATTAAGCATTCCTGAATTAATAATTGTAAATCATGAGATCTGCCAAAATTATTAGTCACCGTAGGCTGTGTCACATTTGACAGGAATGATAACTTTTCTTGGCTTACAAGAAAATTTTGGCTGCAATTTCCAAAAACCTTGAATTTCCAAACTGTAATACACAAGAGGTACACAGTAATCAACAGAATAGGGAAGTGCCCTTGTGGCATCCGTCAACACAGCTTCTGTTGGTAACAGTTGTCATTACCATCACTGATGTACTATGCTTCCCGAAAAGGCTCGTGAAGCAGTGGCCGAGCTTACAGAGAGCTGAAGGTCAGAGCAGAGACTGTCAACAGAAGTTCTGCTTAGATTGGCATTCTGCACCATACTTCGGAGTTTCTGAGGCTTTTAATCAGTACGGGAACCTTTATTCCTTCAGGCTTTAATGAAAATAACGTGAATTTGGAATTTATTGACATAAACACATCTGAACATACGCAATGTCTATATCTTATAACTAACACTGTAAGTGTCAGGGAAGNTGGGAACCTTTATTTCTTCAGGCTTTATTGAAAATAACGTGAATTGTTAGTTATAACTAACACTGTAAGTGTCAGGGAAGTGGCTTGGAATCCATCCATTACTGGCAAACAAATATTGGTGATGCAGTGCAGTCAGAATGGACGGACAAATAATTTTCTTACCTATTTTGGTTGCACTGTAAATATTTTCAATAGGAAAAGCTCCTCCTAAGCTGTATAGTAGAACTTTTGCAAGTGCTGGGATAAGCTGGGTTGTTGTTACCAACACGTTTACACAGTTACTCCTAAAATGAGAGAAATAGTTTAAGTTTAAATAGTTTAAAACCATTACCCAAATGCTGATGAGGTGAACCAGCTGTGGAGAGCATATTCAGGATTCCTCAACATTTACTTTCACTCACACAGCAGTGTCCTCAGCACCATCACTTCCAGAAAAATGCACATAAAACTTTTGGCAAAATCCTTTAAAAATACATGCAGGCCTGATTTGTAGGAAATATTCCACGCTGGTTTTTAAAAAACAGGTCCTTGAAGATGGGCCCACTAAAATACAGACATTTAAGATCACCAAATACTTCTGAAAATAGGCATTCGAATGCTTTGAAAGCATCATTTGCATGCCGGCAATTCATTGGCAGTAGCTACGAGCCAAATAAAAGAGTTAGAAGAATGCAAAAACATCATTTGTTACTCCTGTCTTGAGGGGAAATAAACAGCCAATACATATTTCTGCACAATGACATCACTTTCTTCACATCTCAAGAGTAAGAATATTTCTGAGAAGAGGGAGAGATAAGAATAATCACGTTAATAAGCTAGCATTGGATGCTGAGGATGAAAACTTGAACGGAGAAGTTGTGCTAGCAGTTACACAGCAGAAAAATCAGAGCTAGGCTACTTTAGGCACTGACAGGCTGGACCATGAGCGTCACCGTGGTGTGAACATGGAGCTGAGAGCAAATAGTTGTGATTTTTCCTCCTGGTTCTTCCACAAACACCAAGCAAGATCTTAGGCTTCTATTTCTGCCTTAATGTATCCCAGTTTCCTGTCAGTAACATATAGGTAATGTTTAGCTGCCTCGTGGGTAGCTTCTGAAGATTTATAGCTGCACAGTTCTTTGAAGACAAGTCTAAAGACTATTATTTAACAGTCCCGAGTAACTGATAACAGT
Source organism: Anarhynchus alexandrinus (assembly GCA_008711295.1). Classification (NCBI taxonomy): domain Eukaryota; kingdom Metazoa; phylum Chordata; class Aves; order Charadriiformes; family Charadriidae; genus Anarhynchus; species Anarhynchus alexandrinus. The sequence goes on from VUYV01000060.1 coordinate 3,317,316, forward strand.
TTTCCAGACTCATCCACCAATGCTCAACTGGCCTTCATTGCCAAATGTCTTTTTGAAGACTAGCAATTAGGAAAGAAACACAGAGCTAAGTGCAATGGCTTACTCAAATTTTTTATTTTTTTTTTCTCTTTAGGTGCTTAAGACACTATTAAATAAACAACAATTAAGAGATAAACATATTGCAAAAGTTGTTATGTTTAAAATAAGTTTTTCACATCTTTCCAAGTTTGTTCTTTCCACTTGACGCTGAGTCTTTTCCCAGACATGTTCAGAAGGCAAGATGGCTAAACATTATTCTTTTTTCTGGTTTAAAAACAGACTTTTTGAGGATTTCTGATGAGATACATATTGCATGGCTGACTAAGCGGCAGCAGTGTTCACAGTTTTCTTATTCCAAATGAACAATACATTTTATGTCTCATTACTGGGAACCCAGACTTTTAGCTCAGTTAAAACATATTTTTGCTCTTCTGAAAACTTATATATGCTTAAGCATACTGGTATGTCTGGAAGGACAGAAGGAAATTTTTTTTGTGTGTTCTGGGATCTACGTGGTATTTAGGTAGCGCTGTGAATAGGCACAAACATTGAAGTACAGAACAGAGAAACAAGGAGTTCAGAGGATGCTGTCCAGAAGATAATAAATTAAAGGCTGGCTCAGAATTCTATAATGCCCTTTCAGTGTACACAAGGACATCTATCAGATTTTGAAAGACACTTCATACTGTCTTTAATAAATGCTGGAATTGCTGAAAATGAAATAATTTTCCATGGAATTTTTCCTATGTCCTATTCAAGATTCATATTAGACCTGTTCTTTAAAGGCACAATTTATTGTAACCTAAACTGTAAAAAAATAGCTATTACAGGTCCAAACCAATAAATGTTTTTACAGTACACTCAAATACGTACCTTGTGCTGATAATTGATAATGATTTAAGTGCATTTGTTAGCCAGGAGTCTGTCAGAGCTTCAATCTCTGCTCTTAATTGCAACCATGCATCTCTTTTAGCGGGACCCAGAAGTCCTTTTATGTAAAAAAGCAGGAAAAGAAAAAAACCAAATTAAATACTATATTAGCTTGAATGTATAGATTTTATGGTCATTGTTTCTATTTTAAATACCACTAGAACTTGAATAAACATCAAAGAGAAAATCCATTGTCTTCAAGGCTCAGTAAATTGTTCTCTGTTTTTATTTGCACTCCACTATATCAAGCAATGTCAGAGAGTATTGCAGATACTAATAATTAGTTGTCTGTTTTGTTGTGTTTTGGTTTTTTTTTTTTGTCTATTCTAGCAATTTTACTACGTTTCAAAGCATACCTTTCAGAAATACATATTTTTAAACCAACTTCTCACAGACATTTTACTCTCTCATTATCAGAGGCAGTGACAAGGAGATCCATGCCATCAGGATCATAGGCAGAGACACTCACAAAAGAAGAGTCTTTAGAATAAACTTGCCTTTGCAGTATCTGCATATGTTTAAAACTGCCCTGCTTATGACTCTGTATATAGGTGAACCTCAGGTTACACATATGGAAATACATTTGTTTGCCGACGGCTTGCTCTTCGTGTCCTGTTGTAGTTACTAATGGTAGCTCCTTTTATAGCATTTACAGCCCTGAAATGGCTCTACATCTTATGTTCTCATATTTCAGTTAATCCTTAAAAGCACCTTAAAATCTCCTTTTGCTTATGAATGGTCAGATTTTAAAAAATACCCAGCCTATTGAATGTTGAGACATGAGTTCTTTGGAACCAAGCTATTTTAAATTTAGATTTGGTCCTGGAAGAGCAGGGAAATGGGCTTCATGACCTTTAGTATCCCTCTTCTCTTTCACACCCCATGTTCCCCAGAAGCAGTGATGACTGTATTAAAAAATCTGACATGAAGCAATCTAAAAATACCTAGTTTGATCTAGCCTTCTGTTGCCTTTTAACAGCTGTTTTGAAATAAATAGATACATAGCTGATAAAAAGATTATTTAAAAACATAAAAAGTAGAGGATGGATGCCTATTAAGGATGGAATATATTTCAGAAGCAGGATTTGTGGGAAAGAATATAAAAACCTTAATACAATGCACCACATATCTGCACTCTGCCTTTGCGATGATTGTTCCTCTTAGTGCGCTTCCCTATGCTGTGCTCTTGGACTTAAGTTCTTACTGATGTCAAAGGTGTTATGAAATGCAACAGCTTTAGAATCTTAGATGCATCAGGAGATATAAGAAAACACCTTAAACTTTTGGATAATACTGTTTTAAGTATTCTTAATATATAAAAACTCCATTCATGACACCAATGAAGGGCAAGGTAGAGCAAGTGAAAGCCAATCATTTACTATCACCCTTTGCTCCTATTGCTTCATCCTGCAGCAAGTAAAGACTCTGAACTTCTAAAAGAAAAAATATATTTCAAGTTTATGTATTTAGAAAATGGTTAAGGTAATAACTAATTCACCTCCCATCTTACCAGTACTGTTACCCATTTTTTGAGACTGCAGGAAGTGAACATCAAATTGTCTGGTTTTGCTGGAGGTGAGCTTTACTTTGAGTTTCACGTTCCTTTGAAATAAATTTCAGACGAGTTGAAAAAGCCCATGCTATAAAATGGGAGAGTGTTCAATTGGGTGTGTCTCCTTCCTGGTTGGGTTGGCCTCATCTTATCCTCAACTGTGGCTGTTGCAACGCTTGAAGACTTGCAAGTATTCTCTGTTCTCGCAGGATCTTCTTGAGGGAGTCAGTTGACATATCCCCCGCCTCAGAAGAGGGCTCTCTGCCTCTGCAAGTCACACGGGACTCTCCAGACCAGATTCTTTTAGTTCTGCTGCTTGATTTCCTACAAGCCTTCTGGCATGGACATAGTGAGTCCATGAACGAAAACGGGAACAGGAAAGCTCTCAGCCCAAAGGAGACTTGGATTTCTTGCTGACACAATTAACTGTGTAAGCTACAGAGTCACCAAAAGGGACCAGTGGTATGGCAGTGCCAGGGTTTTCTTGCATCCACTGGTGAAAATAGACTAGTAGGTACCCAGCAGAGAATTTAGCAGACAGCGTGTTGTTACCGACTACATCATGAAAATGTAGGATAGAATAGGCCAGTCGCGACCAGTTTGTGCTGTGGAAGCTATACAACCTCTTTCCTAGAATAACAGCGTCTTTGAGATAGAATAAGTGGCTCAACCAATGAGTAAGGTAGGTATAGCCACGCTGGGTCTGAAGGAGAAAAATGGGCTCTGTGGCAGCTAAATGGAAGCCTGATCTGTTTCCCCACCTCTGGTTCTCCTGCACAGCAGCACAATGTTGGCTCTGCCATTACAGTCCGTAGCTTTCAATAGCCCAAAGTCCAGTCACATCACTTTCCATTCAGTCTGTGGCTTCCAAGGCACATTCCCTCGGTGGGAGTTCATCGCCATGCAGTTTAACCTGATCAGCATTCTAAATTGGTTTTGACAATTAAACTCACCTCCTATGTTGTTCTTGTAAGTATTATACAACTCTTTTACTCTTCTGTAACGGAAAGCCAGCTTCCTCATCCAGTCAACCCCTCCTCTTACACCTGTTGGCAGACAAAGGTTTGCACTACTTGCAGCTGCATGGAAGCCATCAGTTGCAAAACTGTAGGTACTGCAAACACCCAAAATACAGTAAAAATAAATACAATGTATTCCTGTAAATGCTCAATTTATTTAATCTTTGAAGAAAAAAAAAAAAGAAACAAATGCTCTGTCTTACCTTAGGTCTTGTCCATTATCATCAGAAGAAACATCATCTATATGAACTTGATCACACTCCTGTTAAAAAAAAAATCAAATGATAAATTATCTTATAAGAGAGTATGCTGTCCATATGCTTAGTACAGATGTTGGAGAAATGATTGGTGCAGGCTACTAAGTGCACCAGAAGATGGCAGCGTATGTACACTTACAGCTTCCTATTGCCACCAATTGCTTTAAAATAATACAATCTTCAACTCCTTCTACACTGTATAAATTATTAGTCAAAACAGTCCTTTAGAAAAGTGCATGTAATTGTAGTGTGATTTTACATTAAAATTATTGTGATTGAGAAAACCCAGCAATTACAAGTCTTCCAAAATCACCTAAACCTTATTTCCCCACTTCCTAAAAGCTAATGATGATGAACCTCCACAGGCATGTAATTTCTGTTAAGTCCCTAGGAGTTTGGATGCTTATCAGATTCTTTTCTGGATTTATCCAAATGCCTTTGGCTGGAAAATCACAGATAATCAAGCAGTCCTGGAGAATTTCATTATTTCCTGGTTTAGGAAGGGATGGAAGTAACTCCAGGGAACTGAGGTACACTGGAAAACTGAACTCCGCTCCAAGCTGGTTTTATAATTGGATGGCTATCAAATATTCTTTTCCACACAGTGGTTACAGCAGAAAGATAGGAAAATGTGAGGGAAGCACAAATAAATAAGTCAAGCCACCATGCAACAGTAAATGTGAACGGGCATTGTATTACTGTTTTCTGTAGTTGCTAGAATTAACTTCTTAACCCAAAGACACACCTGAAATTCAGTGTCTGGAGATTTTACTTTCCTGTATATAAGTAATTTTTTTTTAATATTTAAAATATCTGTTGCTAATATAATCCTAATATAATTTATGAAAAAGTTCAAGGACATACTTAAAAATTACTCCCCAACTAATGTTTTCAGATAGTTTAATCTCATTACTAAGACAAAATGAAGCTGAACTTTCAAAATGCACAGTTCTGCGCCTCAAATAGTCGTCTGAGTCACCTGCTTCAAATAAAGTTGCTGACAAGCAGCACTTAATTCAGACTCTCTGTGACATGCAGGAGTGGACAGTTCTAAGTTTCCAATCTCAGTCTTGTACCAGTGCTAAGATGTCCAGATAAAGGATAAATCTGAACAGGGGAGTGATTTCCAAATGTGTATGCCACAAGTTCCTGGAGCGTGAATTTGGGGAATTACCATTTCTTCTTTCTGTTTTGTTTGCTTTCCACCAAATGAAAACTTAACAGACTTTTACCCACATGAAGTAAGTTGTTAAAAAAATAGCAATTATGGCATAAAATAAATACATATAATCTAATTTTCAAATACATAATTTAATTTTCAAATATATAATTTCATTGTATTACACAAGCAATCATAATTTCAAATTTTGTGTCAAGACTAAAAGAATGAGTGGCCAAACTCTGCTCATCTGGCTTAATCCATTAAGATAGACATGAAAGAACTGCATTCAAGTAACAGAAATGAAGCATTCTTCTGCCCACTGGAGAATGAAAAATTTTTGATTATGTCTGAGGAAATTATCTTGAGCTGTAGAATATTTTAAAGAAGCTGCTTTTGGACGTAAATAGCAGATAAAAATAAAAAGAAAAGGGGAAGTGGCAGCTGAAATAAAAGATTAATTTCTTTATCCTTATTTATTATTTACACTCCAGAAAAAAAATGCAACTATACTCCTCCCAGTGTAGGACAGGACCTCAAAATCAGACAAAAAGCCCCCCTGGCACAAATTCTAACTCTATATTTTGCAATGTCTGAGCAATATCTGGCTTCCTAATCACCTTCACAGATTTCCCTGGGACTGGTCAAAGCATAAGATAATTTAAAAGTTTAAAAATCAGTCCTGTGGATTTGAAGGTGTACTAATTAAATGGAGGGCACACAGAAGCCCTGATGGTTAAGAAGGAGTGTCTGCTGCTGTTTGGGTTTTGTTAAGCCTTTCAGCTACCTTGTTCCAGCCTTGAAAGTTCCAGATAACTGTTCTGCTGATAATTTCATTATTAAGTTAAATATGAGTGGGTGGCAAAGCCTCAGCTGTTTACTTTTATTCTTTCATCTCACAGTTTGTTCATTGACTCCAGGAACAGGAGATGAGGGGAACATGCCATTTTCTGATTACTTGCCCCTTGTACCTGCAAGAAGGTTGTTAAGTTTCCAGCCACAGAAAAGGATCAAACCCAACAGCATTTCCCAGCTTCGTCCTTTTCCCCCTTCCTCTTCTCCTCTCGGATCTACGGCTCACCTCCTCACCATACTGGCAATACACATTTGCTGACCAAAACCAAATTGACGGGCCCACCACTTCTTGCTTTGTCTTAGTTTGTTTTCTCCTTTTTTGATTGTTTTACAACCAAAACATTTACGTTTCACAAATTCACTTATGTGTGAAAAAAATTTTCTGGGGAAAAAAGAAAAAAGCGGGCGGTTTGAGCAGAGTTGAGATAGTNTTTAGTTTGTTTTCTCCTTTACTTATCTACTTCAACCAAAACATTTACGTTTCACAAATTCACTTATGTGTGAAAAAAATTTTCTGGGGAAAAAAGAAAAAAGCGGGCGGTTTGAGCAGAGTTGAGATAGTTCTCTGCTTTTCTCAAAAGAAACAGGAAATTGGTGGCACAACACTAGACCTGAGTTTGCTTGCAAAAGAGCCCAAACAGTTGCAGGGAGGAAGGAAAACAAGCAAGCTCGCTGTCACTTTCAATGTTACGGTAAAATACTTTTCACATCAGCTACAGTAGTGGCTACTCTCAAGTCACAGTGGCTCACTGTCAGCGCAAGAAACTAAGAGAAAATGTATTTCCTATTACCGAGAGTACAGGAAAGGAATCTAAGTACAATAATTGGCTTTTGCTTGAAGCAATGCTAATTTAAATTATATCTGAGTGCAGTCAATTCTCTGCAGCAATTTTTAGAGCCTGAAAATTTGAGAGTACGGAATCAACAAACCATCCATAAAAATTATCCTCCTGGAATGGACAGTAATTTCATTATCCAGTGAAAACACTGACTCACCACACTGAACACAAAAATGTTATTACTGAGGGGACGGATATTCAGTACTATGCTTTCTCAGGCTATAGAGAACACAGCTTTTTATGTATATGCTTCAGTCTCTGTTAAAACTGGTTTGACCTGCCTCCCAAATTCTGACAATTATCTAAATCCTATTTTTTATTTCTCGTTTTCACTTATAATGACAAAAAGTGACAAAATCTTATTTAACATATGTCAGGATTATAATAAAAATGCAAATGTAATTCAGTTAGTTTGAAAGAAATACTCTTTTTTTCTCCACCATCCTGGGAGTGGAGGGGGATAATGGAGTTGGAAGATTCATGTCCAAATTCCTGCCTGCATTTGTGCATTTTTTTGTGTGCATAGTATACCCTACCAGCATTTCTAAAAGCTGTCTTAAAATTAATACTGAGACGGGGAGAAAAACTTCAATTTCTTCCTTACCTGGTTGAGAACAGAAGGCATTAGCCTGCTTATTATTACAGAACTGAGTCCCATCTCTAATCATTGTTTAGGCACATGAACTTTCCAGAGCACCAGACTCCTATTTTCATGGCAAAACACCAACTGCCCTCCCCAGCGATACTTCTCAAGCTAACTAAAATTTATACACTGAGAATGAAATAGCTGGAGAACAGCCTAGCCTGAAATAAACGTGCAGCTTGGCTGATTAGAACATGGGTTACTGGGTCAGCGGGGAATGTCTCAGCAGATCGGAATTTCTGCATCAGCAGTCATTGTAGTGAGACAGATTTGCATAGAGGAAGGAAAACTTTATTTTTATATATGATAGCTTTCAGTAACTTGGTTATTATTACTAGACTCTGGTATGTGGTGTTTGCAACCAAGGAAGACGGAAAAAAGAGAGCTTGGCGGACATAGTGACTGGAGTCAGTATTACAGGAATATAGGTTCATTAGTACATTACAGTTGTCATGTCCAGAGCCACAAGGTTTATTGTGGGATGAAGATGAAAGCAAGACAGAAGGTATGGGATCTGATGGCTCAGCAATAAAAAAGTGAGATGATGAAAGGATAATCTGTCGAGTGAATAAAGGCTTATCTCACTTCCTCCAGTAAGGACCGAAGGTCTTGTGTTTTGATGGCCACGACCATCAGCAGCTCAGCACTCACCTCCCCTCTCCTGGGGGAGGACGGAGGGAGGAAGACAGAGAAAGAGGGAGAGAGGGAGAGACATGAAAGAGAGACCCCAGGTCAGAATTGGTGAATTCTCAGAATTCATCACACAGTCATCATGCAGATGCACTGCAATATTCAGTAATGGCCATGTGCTCTGCAAACATATTTAAACAGACAGATTTACTCATCTGCATATTAAAGGATGCGTCTATGTACTTTGGCACAGGATGCCATGCAATTATATCTTATTTGCTAAGAAGACAGAAAATTGTTGGTCTTCTCGCATATGCCAGAATGTGTGCGTACAGCTCATTTCAGAACAAGAAGTTTGGAATTTTGGTAATCTTGTAAGAGAGTTGGTTTTGAAACAAAGATGCATTCTGGGCTAGAAAACACTTAACTGCATATAGAAATTGGTTTAATCAAATGAAATTGATTGAGTTATGACATTCTCCAAGACAGACATTTTTTGATTTATCTAAAACTGAAAACTGTTTGGATACTGTTGAAGCTCTGAAATAAGCTGGAGTATGAAATTTTGGACAGGGTATTAAAACCACCCTCTGAAGAATATACAAAATGTGAAGATCCACCTATGGCAGCTGAACCTGAGCTCTACAAAGAAAATAAATAATGAGAGAAAGGAATGAAGCTTCAATGGCCATGAGCAAGAATAAAGAGGTATGGGAAGAGGACAAAGCCCCATTTAGCTGAATACTTCCACTTGAACTCAGCACAAGATTGAAGAACACTCGGCACGTGCTACCAAATGGCTTAAAGTTCATTGGGTGCCACATGCAATCTGAACACGCGGGGGCAAAGGTCTGCTAAAAAGAAATTTAAGCAATGCTTTGAAAAATTGGAATCTATCGCTGGTATGGGGCACCAGAAGGAGCACATTCACCGAATGCACTTGCATTGTCAAGTGATGACTCACTAGGACTTCAATAAAACACCGACTGGTGAAGGCATGTCCAGAGCTTTACTTTCTTATGTGTCTGCTGTGGAAGGACAAAGTGCAGCTCAGGTATAGCGTGAAGTAGACTCCAGCTTCTCAACTTAAAAAGAGCTGAGAATAAATGAGATTTGCAAGGGAAGACAAAGATAACTGCAACCTTGTACCTTCTGCTTTTCTTACTGCCTACAGTTGATGAAGAAACAAAAGAAGTGCACACTAGAAAAATCAATGTCCCAGTGAATGGAAAAATCTCACTTATCCTAACTTTTTCTATTCACTCACCAGAGATCTTCCTCTGGCATTTTCAACAAAACCTCAGTCTTCCAACCACCATTAGTAACAAAACATCTGTCCATGGAGGGAACTCTGGGATCCACTCTGAGTAAGAAAACAACTGATTTAGATCAGGGGAAGGTCTGAAAAGACCATAGTTTAATCTGAGAACTGTTTTTCACTGCTGTCTCTTGACACACACGGTCGTAAAACTGTCACTTCCCACGTTAACAGATCCAGACTCCCGGAGTGAAAGGAAAAGTCTGTGAAGCCCAGCTGATGAGCCTGCTTTCCAGACCACTGTTCCTGCGGCAGTCCATCTGTGTGCTTCTGACAGGTCAGTGGTCCACAGCAGTCACTCCCTAGGAAGAGGCCTCTCCTTCTTCTGCCCAGATGCCAAATTGCACGCCCTGGGCACATCATGACAAAACATGTGGTCGCCTGGTTACCTCGTGAAGAGACATCACTGATGATGTACACCTATCATAGTCCCAGCTCTCTGATGCTTCAGTCTTTGAAGTAAATGAATAATATTCTACCTTTGAGCAAGAAATGGAGGCCTGTGGTCAAAAGGCTACTCAGGTAGTCTGTGAAGAACACAGTCTCTTGTGGTCAGATGATGGCACCTACTGAAAGCAAATGTAGAGAACTTCCAGAGAAAGAATGGGAGGCATGTATGCCCCCCTCCTGGAAATTACTGCAGACAGCTCTAAATTCATGGAAAGGGAAAAGGTGGCCATAGGACAAAGAGGGGGAAGGGTAGTTTGCAGATTCTCTCTCTCACCCAGTTTCATGGAAGGACTCTGGTGCCACGGGAAATCACTGTTACCCGGCTAACCTCCCTCTGATTACAGTATGACAAACCCAAGGTCCAGATAGGCAGAAAATGTCACAAACAACAGACACTAATGTACAGTAAAACTGCTATGTTAAAAACCCAAGCATAACGGTGTTTATGTTCCTTTGATTCTTACCTCTAAATCATTAAAAAATAAATGTGTGTCAGCAAGATTAAAAATCATTTCTTCCATTCGCAGTCCAAGGGTCACTGCCATTGGTGGATCCTTAAAAAACAGAAAGCAAGGTTAGCTACTTAAATACCTTTAAGTTATATCAGAATTACTTTAAAAACCGCTGTACACAAAGTGTTTTGAAAAATTAACACTGTGAGAAATTACTCTAAATACATTCAGTATTAAGCTATTTTAATACAACACCACAAGAAGAGACTGCTGAACCTGTGTGAGAACATTTGGGGAGCTGGGGATGTTGAAACATCAAGTTTTTTGAAAGTCAAGGCATTTGTAACCTGGCAAACTGACAAGGGAAAATCTGGTGGCCCATATGTAAACCTGCATAAAGAAGGCTGTAAACAGGGAAGGAAATTCTCACAAAAGATATATGTAAGAAAACCAATATTTATTATAATAAGAACACAAAACATTTTTCATCCCTAAACCTTTTATAAAAATATATAAGTATCATGCCTGTCAATTTGTGGGCAAAAAAGTGCTGAGTCATGGAGCAGTAACTAATTTTTCTGACCCAACGCACTGAGTCAGCAGCAGAGGTAGGAACGAAATTACTCCATGTGACACCCAGTCCACTGCACAATTCCTCTGATCTCTTGGCTTTTTTTCCCCAACTTTTGGGTGCACAGAAGTCCTCACCAAGGTCATGCTAAGGCGGACTAGGAAAGGTAGTCATCTCTACCAAATGATTGCTTTGTAAGCAATTACCCGACACTGTGATAGGAATGTGTGATTTAAGAGGCCTTTTCAATTTCTAATGTCTCTGCTTTACAAAAATACAAAAAGTAGTCTGAAACTATTCCCACTTCCCCAAATTGAGTTTCACTGTGGATAAATCATCACTGCCTTGCCCATGCTTAGGCCTATCTCCCTTATTTCCCACAGTTTATGCTGCTCCAGTATGTATCCTCAAACCTTGTGCTTGGTCCTTCTCCGTCTCAATATTTACCCTTCTTCCATGCAGGCGCTCACTGATGAATTTCCAGGCTTTCCTCCTTTACAATTTTATTGCAGGTTTTCATTCAACAAACTGCCTACAACTGTTCTTCTAAGTGTTCTTCAGCATGCCTACAATCTATGGCGCCATTCTTTAGGTGGTCCCCAGGAATGGGAAAACATACATAAGTTTGTTTGTTTGCTACAGATCTTCCCGTCATTTCTTATGAAACACAGGAATCCCGTCCCTGGCTGAGATTCATTCAAAATGTTGCAGCTGTTTGTAGGTCAGCTTCCACACTATCAAATCACTCTACCTCAGCGAGATACCACAAATCTACTGATCTGCAATAACAGTTTGTCTTATTGCATTTAGTGTACAGTAAATGTGAGATAATTAACTAACTTTGCTAGGCTTGCTAGGAAAGATATTAAACAAATTTACATTACCTTATATTTGTTTTAGAATAAGAATGCACATGGACAGTTCCTGACGCTTAGCTGACACCTGGTAACTGGTTTGATCATTTCCTTAATCATCTGCCTGAGCTTGTGGGGTTCAGTTAACTTTTTTATGCTTAATGTACTGCAATGGACTTTTAAACCAGATGCGATCCTTTTCTCATTAAAATAAGAAAACAATCTATTTTTCATCATTTAAACTCTGATTGACACTAGCAAGTTTTCAGAAATACTTTCTTAAATACCTTGAGATTGAAAGTCTAAAAGTTTACCAGCATCTGGCAACAAAATCACACAAAAACTCAAACGATCATTTGTTAGTACTAGGATCAAAGGCTTCCCAATCAGGATCAGACATCCGCTACTCCAGGGCTTCGCAACGACAGAATAAAAGATGGCTTCTGCCCTCAAGCACTTAGAAACTAATGGTAAAATCTGAAACATAGACATATTTTGACCCTTGCTTGTAATAAAGTCAGACTTGAAGGGAAGAATAGTGCACAAGAAATTGTAATGATCCAAAGTTAGACCCAATTCTCTGGCAGTGAGAGGAAATATTTTTATGTTGACCCTTGAACTGGTCTAGACCACCTTTCAGATGTAAAAACCAAATGCAGGGCTTAGTAATATAACTTCATCCCCTACATCTTCTGCAGTCATGTTCACTGGATCTGAAAGTCACATGGCCGAAGGCAGCAGCAAGTGCAAAGGTCAGTTTTCCAAGGGGATGATTAAGGAACACACGTTAACAGATTTGCAAAAACTTGTGTAAGATACTTAGAACACAAATCATCAAAATACTCTGGACTCATGAGATTCCTCATCAAGCCATAATGCCTTTATCAAGATGTCATCACATATAAACATGTGTTTCACTCTCCTTTCTCTGGCATTTTTTTCTATGCACAGTAAATTATAACTTTTTCTTCTTAGATACAACATAATAAAGAGTATTTGCAATATGCTTCTTTACCTCAATCCTACGAACACTAAGGCATGTGCATAACTTTATGCACAGGTGGTAACTCATTATTATTTATGTGAGTTAAGTTATTCACTGGAGCGCTTCCAAGACTGGAATCTCAGACTTTTGATTCTCAGCCTCTTTTTTCCCCTTCCTGGGTAGAAGCAGACTTAAACGCGGAAATTTGCTATAACATATTCCATTATAATCCAATTTATTTTTACAGAAACTACCAACTACGTATCACAATTTCCTGCCTTGCCTAGTATAGTTGAAAGACATAAATGTGACAAAGCTTTTATGATTTTCTTATTAGTAGCGTTTTTGTAACCAACTATGCCTGACTTTATTACTGTTAAAATGAGATTTCCTATGTTCCTGTTTTGACAAAGGAATGTGTAGGATATTGCTAGGTACTACATGTAAAATAAAATAAAGCAAAGAGAATTCATTTCAGCTTAGCATGAAATCAGTCTCGGATCCCCCCATAACAACTTCTGCTAGGAAGAATCACTGGAATTGAATCCTCAATTCATGTCTCAAGACATGAACAATTCTTCCTTTAATAAATTGGCCAAAACTTGCACTGCAACTGTTTAACAAGGATTAAACATCACGTTCCAGCTCTCGCCATGCTAAGTTCATTCCTTAACATACAAAAATAGACAGAGAAAGTGGATTTGCCAAGGTCTTGTGGTTTTATAATGTTTGCACAATGTGGAAGAACATCCCAATCATCGTTCTACTGTCTTTCAACCTGAAGCAGAAGTTGCAGACTGACTCAAGTGGCACAAAGAACTGAGTGTTGAAAAGAAAGCAAGAAACATGTGCAGCTGATACAGATTTGAGCACAGCAAATTGAGAAAATGAATAAAAGGAAAAATGAACTTCTGCCAAAATGGTATTTTGTGCTACTCTGCACAAGCATACACGAAAGAGGAAACAATAATAACAAGAAAAAATCTGGAAGTTTTCCCCAGATAATTTGCAGCATAAAGAAGCACAACTCTTTGGCCCTGATTTTAGCCAGATATCATCAGCGTACAAAAGAGTCAAGACCAGCTACAGCACTTCTGTATACCAAGATACAAATGACTTTAGTTACGTTAGTGTGAAGGCACCAAACTGGAGCCAGACTGTCTGTCTGTGGACTGCTGTACTAGACTGGTCCATCCGCTGGAATGCCTCCTGGGAGACCAGGTAAAAATATCATGGGAGGACCAATATTTAAATGTTTTGACCAAGAGGAGAGTGACTGCAATAAAGTCCCAAAAGCTCAGTGTCCGTTAGTGGAAGAAAACTATTTAATATTGTCTTGGAAGATCAGGTTTTAGCACAAGATGTTCAAAATAATTTCATGGAAAAATAATATAAACACACTAAACTTTTTTATAAAATCTCAGAAAACAGATAAATAGACTGTCAGCTAGATTCATTGAGACAGGGATTTGTATGCACGAAGCCTTAAATAAGCAAGAAAACAAGCAAAATATATGGATAACATTGTAAGAATACATTTTCAATGGGTGGCTGTCCAGAACAAACTTACAACAAAATCGACCTCTGGAAAAATGGAAATCCTTAAGTTAAGTACCAATAGTTTGAGCTTAAGACACTTCCCTACATTATGTAGGAATCTCAGATTTAATTTCAGCTCTCAGTCTCTCATAAGGGACAATTGTTCCCAGGAGAGCTTCATGGGTGGCAATGGAAGAAGAGAATACATCTCTTCTTAATAGCCATATCTGGTGGCTGATGAAGGAAAACTCGTGTACTCCATATGGAGTTTCTGTTCTACGCTCTCTAGAAGGTAGTAGGACACTGGACTCAGCAGTCTCAGACAATGAGGGAGTGAATGGGGAGGACAACTGGAGGTCATACACTATCAACACAGGCGGACAAAAGTGTATTTGTGAGTGAATTTGGGAATGTCATCATGGGTGTTAATGGTGACAAAAGTTTCTCTGTTTAATGACTGTACGAACAGACAGTGAGCAATAAAAATCTTCTGAGCCCTTCCCAGAGAAGTGTATGAGGTTAATGTGGCCTCCCCGACAACTTTCTGTCATTGGCAATGCTATGAAAAATAATCTAAATGTGATCATCACATGTGGATTTGTTTTGATTTTTGCACTTGGAAATCACATCCTCCCCCTTCTATGGTCACAAAAGACCTTCACTCTTTTTTAACCAGTTGCACCTTGAGTCACAGCATTTATCGGGGCATCCTTGCCCTCTGGATTGACCTGGGAGAAATGAATGAAATATAAATGCTCAGAGGTAGATAAAACGCCAGCTTAATCAGCCTTAAATCAGCAAGAATAACTGGAATGCTATGGAACAAAGAATACACACTGTTCACAGGGAATAAGAATGTACCTCATAAACTTTTAACAGATGATGACATCTCCTAACACATGTCCTGTCACATCAACAAATCCTCACTTAAGAGCTCAGCATTGTAGAAAACTGTATCTGCCAACTGCTGCTCAGCTGCAAAAACCATCATCAGCCACACAAGTCATAACATAACAGCACAAATGCCAATGCTCATAATTTGCTACTGCAGTAAATAATTAAAAATAGAAATGTATTAGTTTTATGAAGTACACAGCAGATGAGCAAACGAGCTGAACAACAAGAGGTACTCTTACTGCTGGGAGGCAGCACGGTTTCCCTGAAACCTAACAGAGGTGTAGTGTAGTTTTTATTCTCTTTTTATGTTAGCTCTGACCAGCCCAATAAAATAACCACTACCCCAAAAGTGAGACAGAAACACCCACATGTAGAAAACAGCAAGCCACAGAATATTCCTCTGGGTAAGTTTTATATTTTAAATATCAAAGGGATGCATTGACCAAACTCTGGCCAAATCTCTCGCACTTCCGTGGAGTTTCAAGCTATACTCTACTGGTGCCCAGATAACAAGCAGAAATTTGCCCTATGTTTTAAATGAGATGCTTACAGCTGCATCCAACAAGTTAAATCTTTCAGCAAATCACTATTTTTGTTTTTAACATGGTTATTATAACAGTCCTATATAATTCTGAAATCAAATAATTATCACACCATACAAGGTGCTAGACAAGTGTGCACCAAGAAGAGTGTTCATTCTCAACTTCAGAAATCCTCAGGCATAATTCAGAAATCTTTTGTTCTCTTGACAAATATATGATCTGAAACTTGCCTACTGGATCCAGGCCTTCCCACGCAATCTCTGCCAATGAATGCCCCCATTGCCTATCACAGAATCACAGAATGGTCAGGGTTGGAAGGGACCTCTGGAGATCATCTAGTCCAACCCCCTGCTAGGGCAGGGTCACCTACAGCAGGCGATGTTCATTTGCTTTTCCTTTTTCTCTTCTACTCCAACCACTTATTAAACTGTAGAAATCTTTGGAAAGAGAAACTTTTGTCTCCTGGTAGCACTGCACCTCTCAAGTGCAAATCAGATAGCAAATCACCGCAATTAAGTAATTTAGTATCACCATTATTTTACATGGCCCTGATTTTTTTTTCATTGTGAAGTTACAATTATATACCACCTTTCCAGGACAAACATCTTTCTCAACACTTTTGAAAGACCGATGTGCTCACAAGACTTCCTCTGAGAACCTCACAATTCATGGACTATTTATTCTCATAGCAACGCAATTCTCATAACAATCCAGACTTCAGCCTGGATTAAGACCTTGTTTACAGATGAAAATCATATACGGAAAAGATAAGGGCCACATCTGCTAAAGAGGTCATGCACCAGAGACTGACTGAGGTCCAGCTGTGCTATCTTTCCCTTCTCCCATGGCTAACCACTTAGGCATTTAGGCTCAGACACGTCCCGTCTTAAATTTAGGCAACACTTCTATGACATGCAAAAGTTAAAGCCTACTCATGATAAGCTCTCCCTGTGTTCCCTTTCCTACTGCTCTAGCCTCCTTGCAGTCAACAATATATGGATTTGAGTTTCATTGGCAATTATTCATTACCTTCCCAATGAGTTCTCTTAAATATGGCAAAGGTAGTCACTGCAGGAAGGAAAAAGTCTACTACTTTTGTCTTACAGTCTCTGGAAAGGAACACATTTCCCTACTTGTATGGATGCCACCTATCAGTACAAAGGAAAAAGGATTTTACTTAAGAATTCCTCTCCTTTTGCATTATGGTTGTTCACGACATTTGTTTACTGATGCTGACCTCAGCAGTATAACTACATTAATTTCACTTGCCTTTGAGATACTCTTGGTTTATACAAGCCAACTTTATCTGCTGTCAGTACTTCTGGCTGTTAATATGCCATTACTGTTTCTAAGGACTCTGTATGGAGAGTCAACCATAGCAGCAGATGTGCTCTGTAAGAGCAATGGTACTAGGATTTTTTCAAATATCCTTACTTATAACTAAGTGAGAAACCAAGAGGAATTACATTTCTGTTGTTGCCTCTAAGACAGTTTTCAAAGTTATTCCTAGATGTTTGTGAGCTACAAAATGTGCTCTGCTCTGTAAAACTTTGTATTAAATTTGACGTAGACTTTACTCATATGTTATGTGAGATGGAATATGAGATGTAAACATCCTAAAGGCACAATCAAAAAAGGATGAAAGGAATGACTACATCATTGTGGCAATTCAGTAAGTTCTGTGGCAGTCTATGGGCTACAGTCAAAAGTGATATAAAGGTTCATGTTCAGCTAGGTTTCTCTCGTCTTTTGATAACTATAAGTCAGAAATGGTTCTGACAAAGTCATTGTTGTTACAGTGTTTGAAAAAAAGCAGAAGAGGAGTTTTTGACAGAATACTGAAATGTGCACTGATTTGGCACTGTGAAGCTGCAAAACAAGCACGGCTGGTTTTTTTTACAAGACATTAATAATTACCCTTATCTTAGGATTCCAAAAATTCATATTTTTGCCTGGGCCTGTGAGTTTTCATATTAGCTTTCTCTTTTTAATAACCACAAACAGCTGTCTCAAAACACGGAGGACTGGCCCATCAGTGGTTACAATCTACAGGTCAGGCTTTGGACATTCCCAACCCACTGGCTGGGGAGGTGCATGTGGAAAGCATTTCTCTAATGTACCTTTTCCCACATCCTTTTCTTGAGTATCTCATTCTGGCTGGAATAAAGAGGCAGGCAACTTATGCTTTGTCTGACACAGTATGGACATAGTTACGTTCAGAAAAAGAAATACCTTTGCATTAATTACATCCAAATGGCACAACACTAGAAAACCTACATCCACATATGTACGTACCAACGTTTTCCCTGTCCGTTTTCATCCTTTCCATACATTTGCCCTAATTTTTTGATTTATCCAGGCCTTTAGCTCTACCCCTCCCAGCAGTCCACTCCTGCTGCTACACACTGGTCTTCCCACCAGTCCCTTCTCCCCTTGCTTGAGCACCCCAGGCTCCCACCGCCACCCTGGTGGGGCTCGCTGCTGAGCAGCTAGGGGAGCTCCTGCTCCTGCTCCTGCTCCTGCAGGCTGCTACTGCCCCTCTCTGCCTTCCTCGCTCTTCCTCCTGCTCTCCTGCTCACTGCTCCGTGACCTGAACTCCTTTTGGATCTTGTCAGAGGGGAGAGGATGCGTACAATTGTCTGCTTGGGAGAGGGATTCACTCCCCAGCATTACTCACCCCAGAGCCAGCCAAGGGAACCAAAGATTCAAGGGAAAAGCTGGGGAGTCAAAGAATAACATCTGCAGCTGGCGTTGAAGCAGGTCTGTCTCTTACTTGCTCATTCTGATTCATCAGTTTTCCTGTAAATTCACCCATTGCTCCAGTTTATTTCTTATTTCTTCTTCTGTGCATCCAAATAGTCACTTATTTCCATTTGCCCATTCTCTCTATTATCTCCCTGCAACGTCTCTTCCAACGTACCTCAGCAACACATCCTTGTTCCTCTATAAATTCTTCCCTCATTTGCAGCATCTGCTTCAGCACCGCCTCATATATTGTGCCTAGGGTCTGTGTCTCATTTCTCTCCTTGACTTTTTCACATCAACCCTCTGAAAATGGGGTTTAATGTACACTTCCCCTCTACCTTGACCCAAGCCATGATGAACACGGAAGGTGAAAAACACGTGCGTGTGCAGGCCGGATAGCTCTGATACAGTGAATCAACGCAGAATTCGTGGTTCACATACCTTGCCATACTTCTGTGCGTAGGATCCTGTGAGCAGCGAATGAAAAACTATGATTGTTTCATCCAAATCCCAAACAAATACACGCTGAAAAAAGAAGTGGGGACAGTATTGTTAAACAAATAACATCAAAGTCCCACCACCATCCCACCCAGCAGGCTAAAAGTCAACTCAGTCCTAAAGTTCAACTAATCGCTTAACCAAGCAGGTTTTCTCTGAAAAACAACAACAGTGTATCATGCGTGGTAAAAAGTCAGAAGGAGAGTAACTTTTGAACTCTTCAAACATTTCTTATTTGTCCCCTAAAAAGCTTTTCAAAACAGCTACATAACACAGATTTCAGAATCATCATGGGGGTCAAACATAATTGATAACTTAAGGATAAACAGCACTGTCATGTCCTTCTCTGCAGGTCTTACTGATGCAAGGTTCTTCTTTATTTCTCCTGCACAGCTAAATTAAGTCTTGGGTAAAAGTGCTATATGCCACATACAATGTCATGAAGAATTTAAATAGTGTTGTAGGATAAAATGGGTAATTCTAACTTGAAAAAAAAAAAAGAAAGAGACTCCGTATATTGATAAGGGGTTTGAGTCCATTTTCACTGGTAAAAGATAAGAGAAACAGGAAAACTTAAATACAAAAAAAATAAGAGTATTTTTACTGGAAAAATTAAATCCTTTGAAAAGCAAGAAATGTATGACAGTTTCTGTGTAAAAGCAACGGCATTTACATCCAGTGCCCAGCACTGCAGCCCACCCTGCCACCACCCCAGGAGCAACTGTGTGTGGCCGGCCAAGTCCCAGCAACAGTCTTGTCTTCTGCTAAACCCAGAGCTGGTCAGTGACGGCAGAGCAGCGGGGCTGGCGGGGGCTGCTCGCTCCCAGTGCCGGTCCAGCGGCAGCAGGGGACACACCACACCGCCAGGCAGCACATTCTGCTGATGCCAGAGCTGGAGTGTTTCACACACACACAGGCACCCCGCTTCCTCCTCCTCCTCCTCCTTGTCACTGTAAGGCAGCGCACTGCTAACACAGGAGTACTAAGACTATAATTACTCCGTTGCTAAGAGGTCACCTGTGTTTTAAATCGTCACCCCATATATTAGGCAGATATATTTCTTCACTAAGGCACTGATCTTGCACATGCTTAAGTACAGCCATAACTTCACTGATGTAAGCTGCCTCACTGAAATCCACTGACATTACTTACAAGCACAAGGACAAACCTGCGCATAAATATTTGAAAGGCTATGGCCAGATGATCCTGCATATTTACACTGCATTCATAAATACATGTAATT
This sequence comes from Anarhynchus alexandrinus, assembly GCA_008711295.1. Taxonomy (NCBI): domain Eukaryota; kingdom Metazoa; phylum Chordata; class Aves; order Charadriiformes; family Charadriidae; genus Anarhynchus; species Anarhynchus alexandrinus. The sequence continues at coordinate 3,337,333 of VUYV01000060.1, forward strand.
AAGCTGAGCAATATATTTGAGATTTCCTGTTCTGCCTGACTTTGTCATACAGATGAGTAATGTCTCATTGTACGTGTATGTTAAAATAGCAACTAATATCTGTTATATCCAGTTAGTGAGACCGAGTCCATGATGTTTTCTAAAACGCTTTAAGCTATTTCCACAGCTGTAGTTTTCAGAATTTACTTTTCATCAGAAGAAACCTCCACATTACCATTCATCAATTACTGCAGGCATACCTCCAAGTCACTGTCCGGAGGGGGTGATGGATTATTCTTCCGCCCTCTACCCCGAGACTTTGACCCAGAACTCCTACATGTTCTCTCATCAAGATCTTTGATTGGTGTGGAGGGGCTCTGCACTGTGTCAAACTCCCCTGTAAAGTCAACCATTCATGGCAAAATTAGTGCTGGATTTTTAAATAAAAAAACTTATTTTTTCTCATAGCTAGACATGTCTGTATGAAAACTCAACCACAAGATGCGCCTAAAAAAGTTGCATAAAATGAGTGATAACATGGTTTGTCTTATGTAGATGGAACCTGAAGATGCCACATACCCTTTTGACTTTACCAAGGAAACATTATAAACGTTAACAGACTAAGAGAAAGATTAAAATGACACGTATGCATGTGCATATATACAAATATGCATAAGCACATGCAAAATATTGATATATCCAAGGAAGGTGCATTTTAAAAGTCACACTAATGACTTCTCAAACCATGAAGTGCCTTTTGGTTAAAGTAGTTAATTTCCCATGTTTGGAGTTCAGCTAGACTTATTTCCAAGTCCTGCGTTACTTTTACCAGAACACCCTTTGGCACTCGTCCACGCACCAGAAAAGCCGGTCAGCTTCCTTCTTCATCTCCTCCTCCCAGGTCACCTGCTCTTTAGTAGAGTTCACTTTTTTTTTTTTAACCTTACCTCTGCCCATAAATTGTCAGAGGAAAGTAATAATATTAAATGCAATTTTCCAGTTACTACCAGAAAGAGAGTGAAGTCATACTTGTCTTCTGACCATCTTTCTCTAAGTATCAGCTATTTTCTGCTGCCAGAGAGAAGATGTGCTGGAAGGACCTTTGATCTGGCATGGCACACTTGCTCTTAGCACTCAGGCCTATCCCTGACTTACCCATTTAATCTACTTTGCCTCTGCTGGTAACAAAGGGCTTTGTTAAACAAAGGGACCACAAACCAGTAGCTATGTAAGAACGACAGAGTGAAGAAGGTACCTCCAGGAAGGATGGCATAGAACTTCCCTTTACAAAGTACTTTTGTGCCACAGCTCAGTAAACTGAGAAAATATCCTGTTCTTCATAACACAGTACCTTCAGTGTCCCTTTAAAACTGCTAGCAATAAATGCAGGTTGGCTAGGGTCCCGAGTGCTAAATGATATAAATCCTCCTTCATCACCTATCCAATTAATGATTCCATTTTTCTCCATTGAAGAAGGAAAGAGTACAGCTTAGATCTGACATTTGCTACAGAGTTTGATTCAAGAGAGTCCTTCTGCTGCAAGTAATTGTGTGTTTCTGGGTCACTTTGGTAATATTTGTTAAAAGCGCTCATGATGGCACATCTGCAGAATAAATTAACACTTGGTACAAACATTTTGCAAGAATAATCTATGATGCATCTGATTTCGGGCTGGAATCTGAACATTATTCATTTTTACAAAGGAGCATCACTAAGGTCACCAAAGTACACCAGGTAACAGGGAAACTGGCCAGCAGATCGAGGAGAGTGATTTTTCTGCTGTTATGAACTTGCAAGACCACGTCTGGAAAAATGTCTAGTTTTGGGTCCCCAAATACAAGATAGATATTGACAAACTGGAATTAGCCCAGGTGAGGGTTACTAAGGCAGTCAAGGGGCTGAGCACATAGGAGGAAAGGCTGAGTGACTCTTCACAGCAGTATACAGAGAAAGGACAAGAAGCAACAGACAGAAATCACAGCAAGGCATATTCCTGTTAGATAAAAGATAAAAATCCTATACTGTCAGAGTGGTCAGGTGCTGGGACAGGTCCCCAGAGCGGCTGTGCATTCTCCACCCTTGCAGGTACTCAAAACTCAATTGGACACAGCCCTTAGCAGCATGATCTAAGTTGGCTCGTCCATGATAGGGTGGATGAAAAGACCCGCAGAGGTCCCTTCCAATGTGAATGATTGAATGTTTCTGTGATCTGCTCCGAGTCATTCACCTCATTCTCCCACCACAACAAAGAAGAAAACAGTTCTAGTCTAGCAGGATCTAAGAAGAAAATAGAGACTGCAGTCTCAATTAAGAGTCTGTGCGCAATGTAACACAATAGTTAAATTCTTAATCTCTTCCATCATTTGTTTATACCTTACAGTGAACGACATACAGCAGATTATTAAAATAAATACACTAGGATGATATATTTATATATCTTGACTGGAAAAATACTGTTGTATTTTTTGGAAGAATAAGATTTAAGCCCATAATGTCACATTCCTGAATGGGATCTCTGGACGTTGTGAGGAAAGAATTCAAGACTCAAAGAAAGGTGAGAACAAGAAGAAAGTTAGTTCTCAAGACTATTACTTAGGACATTTACCTGAAGAAGGACATATCTAGGTTCCACTGCCTTCTCCAGGGCACACAAGTTTATTTGACTGAATGACTGATATATATATGAAGTATAAAGACATAATTTCATAATGCAGAATCCACATCCCCATACCCCCAAATGGAAGGTGATGAATCCTCCATGAAACAGGAGGAAATCAAATATGTCTCTCTCACTTCCTGGGAAAGTACTCAAATTATTCTGCTGTTGCCTGGAAGAAGATACTACTACTTTTTTCTCAAACTAGGTGATGACTACTTCAATGTCACAAAACCAATGTGCTTCTCTCCATGTGCAGGACAGAGCCAAATTTTCAGGCAACAGCTAAGAAGAGATTTTCAGAACTGCAATTTGAGAATTTATTCCAGATACCATTTTGGATAGGTCTGTCCTGATTTGGATAAGGATAATATGCATTCTATAGTAGTTTCTCTTTCAGCTGAAACTCTTATTTGCCAAGAAATGACGGGAAAATGGAGCAGCAATAATAATATCTAATGAATAATGTTCCTATGCTGTTTTTACTTTGTCCCTTCAGAACAGAGAGAGAGTTCTTGTTGACTAATCATTTCTATTCCCAGCATGGTGTTGATGTCAGTGAGGACACTGCAGGCAGTGGAGCGATCAATAAGGTCATATTATCTTAGTTCTTTCCCCATAAGAAGAACAGCAAAATATACTTTGCTAAATGTACAAATGTACAAAAAGATGCTTCATAGCCAGAATCCTCATGCAGCAAAAATCTACACTGGCTTCAAAAGAAGTTCTGAGTGTGCAAGAGTTCTGTACGAAAATATAATTTCCTAGATTTTTCTGACAGAGTGGAAAAATATCCTGAAACAAAACCCCAGAAATGAAAAGGCAAAAATTAAATAAGTGAAGATGAATGCTTATGTTCTTACCACAAAAGTCTTCATATTTATAATATTTCAACATTTTACAACAAAATCAAGACTCATTTCTATAGTAATGTATGAAAACATCTGTTTTCAATGACTGTGTTTACTCTAATCCAGCAAAAATAAAATATAAAAAAAGCCCTGTTCTAAATCTCCTCTGAAAGTATCCAACAACTGAAGTAAATAACTTCAATTTTCATTTAGTATTAGCCATTACCAGTTGCTCCAGGCTTCTGCTTGGGTCAACGCTGTACATGATAGTATAATAATCTGTTAATCAGTACTGTAACTAATCACTGTACCTTGTAACTTCTGGGTATTTAAAGCCCACTTTATTTCATTACGTTAATCTCTAAATCAGAATGAGCAGCTGCCTCTTACTTGAATGCAAGGTATGCATCTATTTTAGAACTGCAGAAGTCAGTAGTGCATGTTTTTTTGAACAACTGTAGGCTTAATTGCTTGATTTGCTTTTTACCAACAGCAGGCTGTTGGTAAAGGAGCAACTGCATTTTCTTATCCTCCATTTGCTTTAGAAATGAGGTCAATGCTGATAAAAGGAAAACTTATTATAAATTCAGCCACGTAACATAAAAGAATGTGAGAAATTCTAGTACCAGAGTACTGTAAACCTTACCCTCATGAGAAGTTCCTACTGCAGCTCATATTAGACAGAAATTTTTACTGCAATGTTTTAAATTTTTTAGCTTTTCCAATATTCAACACATGTCTAATAAATATACTTCATAGCCTCCTCACACCAGAACTATGAGCAGCATCAGAGATCCAATAAAACAAGAAGAAAATGTTAAAACCAGAACATGGAACGACCACTTCATCACAGATGTTCATACACATACTCATACACTGGTTCATGTCCAGCATGAAGCCTTCCATGCTGTGGAGACCTTGCAGCAGGTCCAGTTAGAGGACAGGGAGTTACAGCACCACCATTACAAACGGAGGTGGTCTTTCATATACAGAACATTGTTTCCCACCTCAAGTTTGATGTGAAAATCCCCTCCTCCCTGTTAATCATAGAATCATAGAATGGTTTAGGTTGGAAGGGACCTTGAAGATCATCGAGTTCCAACCCCCTGCCATAGGCAGGGGCACCTTCCACTAGCCCATGTTGCTCGAAGCCCCATCCAACCTGGCCTTAAGCATCTCCAGGGATGGGGCTTCCACAGCTTCCCTGGGCAACTCGTTCCAATGCCTTACCACCCTCAAAGTGAAAATTTTTTTCCTAATATTTAATCTAAATCTACCTTCTTTCAGTTTGAAACCATTCCCCGTTGTCCTATCAACCATTGTGCCACTTAAGCAGGAAAAAAGAGGTGTGGGCAGTCTGCATACAGACCTAATGCCACCTTCTGGAGAAGCTGCAAAGGGTACTTCACTGTGGCTACCAAATTAGGAGATACCAAGCTCTGCGGCATCCCAGTAACTGAATTGGAGCTAATATCCTACGAGTGATTCACCTCGCCTAACTCTAGACATATGAAAGTGAGATGCCTAAACATGAAGCTTTTACCCAGGCTCCCTACAGAACTTTATCCACCCCAGATTAAATGTACTCATGTACTTATTGAATATACTCAAATGTACTCATCTGCTGAGGGAGAATCCCTAAGGATTCTCTTGACTTACCCCAACATGAGATGAAGTGCCCCTGGAGATACCTATTTCAGAGATACTCAGTGGTAATGAGTGCATTTGAAAAATCTTAACGCAGAGCAGGCACAACACAAACACATAAGAGAAGTCCATGGGATGGGTAAGGAGCTGAGCCTTACACCAATGTGGAATGGACAAACTTCTGAGCCCCTTCATACTCTCCTTATGGATTGACTTTTGTTGCATATTCTTAGCGGAAAGAGCAGCCAGAAGATGGTCTCAACATTGCAAACCTCTTTTTTTCCTGGCTTGTAATGTGTTATTGCTTATTATGAGTAGCAGAAAGAGTAAAGTCTTTTTCACTTTTCATCTCATTTTCTTTACTTGGTCAATAAATAAAGCTGTAACCGATATTAACTCTTGATCTGATGAGGCTTTAGTATGAAAACAAGAAATCCTGTATGTGTGGAGAGTACTAGAGGCTTTGATTAGTTAGTTGAATTAATAGCTAGCAGAGAAGGCAGAAGAGTGAAGTGCCTCGCTTTGTTGAATCTTAAGTTTTAGTTGGAGAAAGCCTTAAGGACTGAGCGATAAAGGCCTGTTAGACAGCAAGCGAACACGGCGAGTGCTGAAGCTCTGCAGAATGATCTACCGTATCTGAAGTGATGTCCAAGACACTCTGCACCTCACTGGTGCAAAGTTATTTTTGCAGTGACACAGAAGGCATGTCATGTATTCTCAAAGTGGGTGTTGCACTCTCAGCAGAGGGTCGCATGATCAGTGCAACACTTCACAGAAATAAGGAGTACGTGGGCAGATTTGTAAGTTCAGATGCACAACCTACTTAACAGGAAAACAAGTTCATATGCTTAAACAATCCACAAACAAGAAAAATCCTTACTGTTTCATAGATGTGAAGCCTTCGATATTTTTTTCAAGCTGTTCAAGCTATGTAAGATCCCTTTTCTTTGTCAATGCTATCCCATACTAAGGGAGTTTGTAATACATGATAAATTTATACAGCATTTCTAGGAAACACAGATGCACAAAGGAGAGACAATATGGGAAGCACTGTCTGATTTTCTCAAATAAGAATATGGAGGAATAACAAAGGAAGAAGGAAAAGTACACAGGACACGCACAATTATCAAAACATCACTTGTGAGTACTCTTCACACTCTTTTAAAAATACTTCCAATATGAATCGTGTCTGTTATGGATGTCAGGCAACTGTTGAAATTTCACTTGATTTCAAGTTACCTTTTAGCTTTGTCTTCCTAAATTTGCATTCTGAGACTACCGAATAACTTTTTACACTTTCATCAAAAAACAAGGGAATGTGTATCTCCCCATATCCATTCCATACCATGCCACAAACACACTCATACACACACACACACACACTCTTACTTTAAGAAACAGCCTGAGAAAACAAGTTGGTAAGGAAAAATATAAACTCGTGCAATTAAAATTCCAACTTTTTAAGTAAATTTAAGCAGCTTATATGAAGAATGAGGCCTTGCCGATACTTTTCCATACAGTATTACCCATCCTTTGTACAAAGCCATTATTATAATACATTAGTTTGTCTACTATACTTTTTGGTGAGATGTTGCAGTTGTTAGGACAAGAATTAGGAAGATTTATGCAATGAGTTGGTTTTGTGATTAAAGCACATTTCCCCCCTATTCAGAGCCTAACCCAAACCCCAGTTTGTTAGTCTTTTTATAACTGCTCACAGCCTGTGGGTAAGGCAGATGCCACCCAGGGCGTGAGTGAAGCCGGTGTCCCTGGAAGAGGTCGCTCTAAGAGCGTGGAGCCAGGCAGATGGCACTTGATAAACTCTCCCATAGATGCTACGCACAGCCTTAGTAGGCTCCTTAGGTTACGAATATATGACATGATACTGAGCTAGATCTTTAAGAACTTCGTAGATAATAGAAACAATACAGGAAAGTGAGTGTGAAAAAGCAGGCTCTGTTCACCCAGTAAGGATACCATACTCGTCTGACTGTGGCTGTGAATTCCTAAACTAGCCCACCAAGATATTCATTTCTGCACTATACTATGTGTAATTTCAAATACATAATTTTAACTTTACTTTAGTCCCATTTATATTCAATGCGGGAAAATAAATCGGTGAGATGTTCAGGAACTTAGAAATCTAGCATAAAAAAAACAAAAGAGAAAGAAATCCATATCAACAATTGGGTTTGCAGAACACAGAATGGAGCAGGTAAATGACTGTGAACTGGGTTATAAGGACAACGAGAAAAAAATGAGGAGCTGCCATTACCCTAGGAATACATCTGCGTTAGAAAATATTGTGCTGTAGATGTGCACAAGGGGGCAGAGTTGGGCAGGCAAATTGAGTCTCCTCGTGTCTCCTGAGAACTTTCTCTTTGCAACTTCAATACTTCAATGCTATTTTTTTTAAAGAGACTTGGGCTAATAACGGATTGCTCTATCCTTAGTTACCAAAATTAGTGAATTGGCAAGCACGGCTTGTCTACATTTGAATAAAGCCCACGTACTCTTGCTAGCACGATTGGGGCATAATTAAATGAACAACAGTATCTTGTTTTAAAATCTTTACAGCAGTACTTCAGAACATGTAGGTGGGTACAGGAAAGTTCCACTGTCAGTAACAGGAGAGCTCATTGAATTTTTATTTCAAAATTTACTAAAGTTTTGTTTCCGTACGGTTGTTTTCGGCACTAACAGATCCCTACCAGCCTGTTGTAACTTTTTTCAGGCCTTCTTCCACAGACAACCATCTCAGTCTCAAAGAGCTTTATTTAACTGACAAGCAAACTAGACAGGTTTCCTCAACAAACAAACAAACAAAAAGCTTATTTTGGCTGGTTTGCACGATCAAGTTTTCTGAAAGGCATGAGCTTAAAATGTCAATATTGAAAGAAGGTGGGTATGGAAATCTTGTCTTTATACAAGTACAGAAGAAAATACAAAAATTGTTTTCACCTGAATGTAGATCTGTACCTGGTTGACTAGTCAGGCCAGGGAGAGAGTCCTGTAACTGGTAGGTCGACGATGATGAAGTGCCATCAGCCGTGTTGTTTGAGGTCATATATGCACCATATGTTGATGCTGAGTAATACTGTGCATATTGGTTTTGGCCAAAAGCTGTGTATGATGGATAATCCTAAAACAGCAAATGCAGTAGAGTACTTAATTAAGTAGAGTAACGAGTGATTTTTCCATTAAGTATTTCTAAGTGTGCAATCGTATGACTTTTGCAAGAGTTTTGGGGGTTTAGTTTAGATTTTTTTTTAATTTAAGGACATTTAACAATTTTTAATTTAAAGATATTTTCTAAAAGACTACAGGGATGTTGCTGAAGTATTTAAGTGCCAAAAGATGCAACTAGGCTTCCACTGGGATTTTAATCGCTTTCCACAGAAAATAGCATTGAACCACAGTGAGTTTAATTCAACATAACAGATCTAAATTAATATAACATGCTATCATTGGAGTGATATAAATCCTTTTGCAACTGACAAATAAAAATGTTAATATTCATACCTGTTGTGAACTACTGAAATTTGTAGAATTTGAAACAGAATTGTTTGCATAAATAGTGGATGATGGTGTAAAACTAGAACCTAAAATTAAAAAATACAATTAACCGTGAGAAAATACGTGCAAATCGAAATAAAATTCTAAATACAATATTCTATGTTAAGATATAGATGAATCAGAAGCACAAGCAACTTTTATTTTCTGTTTAAACAATAAAAAATTGGAATGAAACTTTGACAGAAACGAAATGCTACTTCCACGCATACAGGCATACACTCCTCTTCACACCATGCAAGGAAGGCATTGGCAGTAAGTCATTACACCGATCGAGAAAGCATTTTTCAATTCATTGCAGTGTCTCACCTCTCCTCAAGTATTGTTTTTCTCTTTTGCCTTCATTCCTAAGTTCTAACACTTTAGTGCATGTTCACTTACAAAGCAAAAAACTTTTCAAAGAGTATTTTCACGATCCAGGTGTTTTTAATCGATCTGTAATGACGCGTGTCCTTGTTTTCAATGTCAGATGATTCATATTGTAATTTGTAATATTTAAAAGATTAGCCGTTGTATAAGAAGCTTAAAAATTATCCAAATCAAACAGGTTATCAATGATCAAAGGGTAATAAGTGAATTAATAATTGAATAATAAATGAAAGAATAAATATGAATTAAGGAGAAATTCTAACAAATTATGTTAATTCAAAGAGAAACAAGTATCAAATGATGTCATACTCAGAAACACGGAAACAAGGAAAAGTGACTTGTGTAGTTTAACAAATACAACAAATGCTTCCAGCCCTGCCATGTGATTTCACCCCATAAAAAAATGAAGGTGCAAATAGGGACTGCATTGCACGACCAGATCTAAATTAACAGGTAACCAAAATGGATACATACATGAATATTAGTACTGGAAAACAATACTTGGCTTTAAATTTTAGAGGTAAAAGTAGCTGAGAATGATAAGCGTATTTGCTGGAGTCGACAAAAATTAATGGACAACGTATCACAAATATGAGGGAAGAGGGGGCCGTCGGCAGCGGCGGGACGGGATGAGCCCTGACGGCGGTGGCTACTCACCTGGCATCTGGTAAGAGTAGGGTGTTTGGCCTGGCTGTGGGGTGGAAAACCCTGGGCTGTAACTGAGGCACCCGCTCTGCAGCGGTGATTGGGTCTGCGAGAGCCCACTTTCCGTCTTGATGCCTGGCAACATTACACCCAAATCTGTATAAGACATTAATTTTCAACCGATTCTTTAAAATATTTTCTTACACTTGGGAAAACAAAACAGAAAGCAAAAACCGGTCACATCGGCATTGCTCTAACTTCTACGCAAGGTGAAGTAATAAGAGGTCAAATACCGTAAGTGGGTAAGCTGTACGGCTGTCCTGTCTGTGAGTAGGCTGTATAGACCGCTGGTTGCTGCATTCCTGAATACTGGGTTTGTCCGGCATAGGCAGACATTGTTTGAGCTGCTGGTGTAGAAAGAATGTGTGGATAGGGCCTAAATATCAGGAAAAATAGCATTACTGTGGCAACAAATACTTTGTATGTTGATTCAAGCAATAAAGTAAAGAAAAAGGTTTAAAGATGTCCAAAGGCAGTTCATTATTCTGCCAACTGTTCCTCTTCTGGGATTTATTCCATCCCCCACTGAAATAAGCTGAAAACCACTCCGCCTCACATTCCCCAGGGCACGGTGAATATTTGGTGCTGTCCCATCACTACGATTTAATTCTCAAGCTACTGTGGCCAGCTCTAGGTGGACCGTGCCACCGCTGTACAGCTTTATCTGGATTTGATCCCTTCGAGCCAAGATCAGCCTGCTTAAATCAGAAAAGCTTTTTTAATCCAGGGGAGGGAAACTTGGACTAGAAGAATAAAGGAAATAGAGAGGTGAACGTTAAAGCTACTACATTATGTCCTCTGTGGATGGTTCTGCTTCAACAGACATCTAGCCTCTGGCTTCAGCGGGAGATGGATTGTGCCCGTTGAGAGCAGCATGAAAAATATTGACAGCAATACTTTGGTAACCAGATGGGCTCTAAATGTTTGGAAAATATGGGCTAGGGAAATAGAATGGAAATAAAAATGGTCTTTTATTTACGAATACAGGGGTTTTATAGAGAGATTGAATAAAATCAAGTTTAAAATTTTTGCCCTCCAGAGCTGCAAAAACATACAGAGAAACATTTGTCTTGGATTGTTTTGTAAGTCAAATAAGACTTTATGGACCAAGAGTTGAATAAACACACTCTGCAGAATTACACTAACTGAAACCTGGCCATTAAAAGCCATGACTAAATTTCAGATTCTAATTTTTTTTTATTTTTTCTTTCTAATTAGTTCAGTACAGTTGGCAGCAGTTACTATCAGAAAAGGATTACTCATTAATTTAGATGCCAATAAATTGTAACAGTAGATTAAAAATTCTATTAAACCTTGTAATGTATTTGGCCAAAAGTATCTGATACAGTTTGCCAAAACCTGTTTTAAGTGGAATGAGGGCTGTTCTTATTTCAGGCACCTACTTTCTCTATCAATAAATTTTGGCTATCATGATATGAATGCAAATTTGTTACAGAAACTTGAAAAAGCCTAATCAGCTACAGGATCAATGTTTTCTCTGTATCAAAGTCACATAGGTAGTTGTATGAAACACACGGAAACAAATAGATGGCATATTGGAATCAAGCACCCTCGTGCACAACACTGATTGCAGCACAAGCAAACTAATATCCTGCCAACTGCAGCAGTTTCATATAATATCTTTGGTGCTTTTTCATAAAGTTTCCACTCCTGGATTCATGTGATTGCCCAAGAGTCTGTTTTCCACAAAAAAAAAGTGAAAGAAGTTTTCTATTCCTAACAACACCCACTGGCTTAAAAATAAAATTAAAAAAAAAGAGAGAGATTAAAAGCTAATCCAATTTATTTAATTTTTAAATCTTATGATATTGGAGAAGGAGGAGGAAAGGGTGGTTCATGACTATGGAATGTTTGGAAGCATTTGGCAATGCTGGTGCTGGGAGGGTCTGTGAAAGCGTTACCCCTCAGTATGCGTCTTGCACGTGCAATTGTGATTTCTAAAAACAAACTGCCTTCTTCAAAGTACGTCTGTATGCATTGCCACCACTGTTAAGATGCTGATGTCTGAGAATGTAATAGTCCAATATTTTCCTTCTCTTGTGTGCAGATATTCAAGGGTATTTCTTGTGCAGCAATACTGCACAGAGCAGGACCTTGCTCTGCAGCCACATGAGGGAAAAAGAAGTTGGAGGGAGTACTATAATGGAGTCAGTACTGAGGTTTAACTATTTTCCTTTCTCTCTGTTTCTTCTGCTGATGAACCCGTGTTCGCAACAAACCACAGAACTGCCTACAGCCAAGGTCAATTCCCTATAAAAGACTAGAAGAGCTGCAGACACTAACTTGGAGGGATATATTTGCGGAGAGTACTGGTGCGCTGATCTTGGGCTGTAGCCACTACTTGTTATTACTGCAAAACAGAAAACAAGAGTACAACAGTTAGAATTATCATGAGACTAATACAGCCAAACAGGCTGAATACTAATGAAGCAACATTAGCCGCGAAGCTTATTGAAACGGACAGCTTTTCAGCAAAGTAGATGTCACCTGAACTGCAACATCTTCGTACAAAAATCAAAACCCTCCCAAATAATTCATCAGAACAGAACTCTTCAGTTGGTGTGGGGGCATCATGTTTTTTCAGCTTGACTGACGTGTTTCTGAGTACATTGCAGAGGTATATATTTCATGCATTATCTGTGATCCACATACCATGCATCTTTCAAATTTGCAAATTGTATTAAAATTGGTAGTTAAAAAGAATCTTATGATTTAATGTATGGTACTGCATGGGATTGCAATAGCATACAAATACTTTTAAAGTGTCATATTAACAAGTTTCGTTTCAATACTGGGCAGGAAAAATACATTCTATATGGGTGTGGTTAATTTTAGCAGCTTAGGTGACAGAAGATACCAGACTGACTACTAGACAACAAATACCATTCCTTATCAACAGGCCAATTAGAACATTGCCACTAACAACAATATTTTTATTTCCAAAGTAAGCATAAACAGTCCTGTCCAGTAGCCATCAAAATTGTGTATGTCTGTACTATTCCCAGCTGCCTTGTTCCAAGCAAGCTGACAGAACAATAGTCATATCCCATTAACATTTCATTCAGAAGCGGTGCTCACATTGGATTAATTCCAAGTGTTTGGAAGTTTCTCTTTTCCTTCAGCCATCTGTCTTGACTAAGACAGATGTATTCCAAATATATGTACTCTAAAGTGTTGAACCAATCCCTTCAGAGCAAATCCATACTGGGCAAACATACAGAGTGTCTTTATTAGGCCATCTGCTGTTCATTCACTTTTCAAAAGATTAAAGTAGTACACAACGAAGCACTGGAATGTCTTTAGTCTAATCAATCATAGTTGTACTTCAAAGTGTACCCTCTTCCTGAGTTGTTCGTAATGGTAGGAGAAATGAACTTTCAGAATTATATAAGTGACAAATAGGTTTAGGTTCCAAACTATTTTATGAAACATGATCTATTTCTACAACCAGGCCTAATTAACGTCTTTGAGATCTATTGCTTTGAACATATGCAGAACTTCATATTTTTAAAGCTAGTTTAAACACATTTAGAACATGTAAGACTTAAAAGGAAAATACAGTAGAAGAAAAACAATTAGCTGCTTTTTTAAATGTGCAGTTGAGTATGGCCTGAAAATAAAGAAGAATTGGATAATAATTTTTGGAACATGTGCCACCAGATTTCATAATAGTTACTGACTGAAAAGATATCAAGGCTTTGTCTGTGATGGAAATCTGCTGAGTTTGATTCTGTATGGATATTCTTTTTTTTTGCTGTTGAGAACGCCTTTCTGTGGCTTAAGCTCAACCCGCAGAGTGACCACTAGGTGTGCGTACAGCTATTCCCAGAGTTAGATGAACCTATAGCTGTATATATCCACATAATCAGTCCATAGAACTCTACAGTCGCTCTCAGTTGCTTAAGGCTTGAAGAGTAATTAGTGTTCCCTGTTGTACCCCTATGACCTCTCTAAAGACAAGCAATAGCTAAGAGAGTGACCTTGGTGATTCTCAGGGCAAGGAACTTTTGTGATCCATTATCAGCTTATTGGATCTTTTTTGCCTGTACCGCTCCACTTTTTGTCTGACCATTTGCTGGATGACAGCTCACTTGATTAATCAGTTTGGTTAGAGCACATTTACCATTCCACCACACCTGATGTAAACTACAAAAAATGAACGACTGTTCGTTTGAATCATTTGAGCTAGCAAAACTTAATACTTTTCAGCAAAAACTGTCCTGCCTGCCTTTTTATTCTTTCTCCATATACCTTATTTCATAAATTTAGACAAGAAAATAAAATGCTTTTTTTTTTTTTCACCCCTGATGATACTACCAGTTGTAGGGAAGACAGAAAAAAAGAGGCAAGTGCCCCCAAAGTAAGTTGTGTACCTTTCAAACTAAAAAATCTGTTCCTTTCACTCTTTCTCTGGTAGCTCGTCCCACTGATTTGTGCACTACATTTTAGACTGTGAGATGTTTGAGAAACACAGGGTATAAGACCTACCGTAAGAGAACATTATGACTGAGTGGAGCCTGTGTACTACGCCTGTATCTCATAGATCAGATTGGTAATTCTAAGAGTTGTTATAACTGCATCACTTTACATAGCTATTTACATGAATGGGGTTAAACACTGGTTTATGCTGCTTATATTAAAAACAAAAATAAAAACTGTTTCTTCTCTGAAAAACCCAAATATTTCTAAGACTTCACTACTTGATTTTACCAGAGGAATGCTTTTAAGGGCAGGTATAAGAGCCTTGACTTCTCAAGTCTTACTATGGCGCTGAAGGCATATTCCAGTCCCCACTAACATTGACTCACAGAGGGGACAAGAACCTGACAGCCAGCTCTTACCAGTTACCCTGTCAGCTCAACTGGCCAAGGTGGCCAGGGAATTTAAATGACCATAAACTGTCCTCAGAGTGTGTGTTGGGTTCATTATATTAACACAGGCTGGAATTTTGTATTTCTTCATTACACATCTGGAAAATTCTGTGCAAAGAGTTTAGGTTAAAAGGATCTCATCTAAATAACAAATCACAATGTCTACACACAAGGGGACCAAATGTAGGTTATACAGCAGTGGCGTTTCCTAACTTCGCTTTTATAGCCTTCAGAAATTGTTTCCTATATCATTTTTGTGTGTAATAAATACTAAGTAAAAAGGATGATGAGAACATCAAATGTCTCACTCGCTGCCCCATTAAAATGATAAACAGTTCTCAAATTAATCCAGCATTGTAAGCAATATAAACACAAGAATGTATGCGCTCACAGTGCAGCAGTTGCAGCAAATTCAGAGCATGACAATACTCAGTTCAAGGCTGTTGTGCAGCTCTCCACATCCCCTGAATACCCACCCCAATGGGTGTCTGCCGCAGGACCACAAAGCTTCAAATCGAGTATACCAATATTAATTACCAACTGTCATTCTTTGAAGAAGAAGGAGGAGGAAGAGTGGTGCGCAACGTGACTTGCCACCTGGCTAACCCTTGCTAAGAGGCACAGTTCCTCTGGAGGAACAGGTCCTCTGGAGGAACCGGAGCCCTGCGCGTGAGCTGCAACACATGAGCTGCAGCCCTGAGCAGGAGCTTGCCCAATGGCCTGGGCAAGGCCACTGTGGCAACTGTCCCTCTAAATTCAAGACATCTATGTGCTTTATTTTTCAACTTTTCAGTCAAAGATCGGGGTTCATCACAGTTCCCTGTGAATCCTAATCTGTCTCTCCTGCCCCACACCTCGCACAGTCTGTCTGACCATCGCTTTCGGTGTTACCACTGGTCGTTAGGGACAGAGGTGGCTACCTTACACCCCACTGGGCTTGTTCAGCCTTCTGCTCAGCTCCAGGACATGTCACGGGTTTTGATTGCCCTTGGAGCACGGAAATCAATTTTAATGGGTAGAATATTTGAAGGAGAGGATTTCTGTATGGCAGACTCTCAAATGGGTCTCAGCACCAGGAGTTCTCTTTTCACCCATGTCTCGTTTCATAAAATATTTAATAACATACCTAAATCCTTCCCCACTCAACCCCACAAGGATGCTTGTGCCCTTCTGACCTATGCTTGCGTAAGACAGAGTGGGTGATATCCTTGCTAGTGGCCTATGTGTATCCTCATGAAATGAGCTCACAGGTGCTCTAAAAGCTGCAGGGAAGTACGAGCATTATCACCTTGTCACAGTTGGGAATAGCACATGTATGTAACTGATTATTAGGAAAAACCAAACTGTTCAGTGTTGGGCTTTGTTATGCATTATTTTCAATTGGAGCTGCTTTGTCTGAAACGACATCTTTCTACTGGTCAGTATTTATTGTCTTTGGCAACCCACTAAACTTCCTAAATAACCAGTTAGGTTAAAAAAGTCAGAGAAAAACTTTTTTGGGTGAATTTTTATTGTGCTTTAGCACTTCAGCAAAACTGAGCCAACCAAATTGTCCAATTTGAAAGTACCAGTAAAAGGCAAATGTGAAAGTAATGGATTTACTCTTTATGAAAGGCTCAGCGCGTTATCAAGGCAGCTCTGCGTCTCGCCCTGATGATGAAGAGCGCATGTCACCCAGACAGGCAGACTATTGATTTCCCACTGTGAACGACCGCTCTCATTTAATACTTGAGCTTGTGGCCTAAACTGAGAATTTGGTTCATATTTCTTTTGAGTTTGCAGGTGGCTAACAGACAAAAATTATTGTGTAAGGCTCAAATTCCTGCCTTTTTTTGGAGGCACCAATTGTTTCCAAATCTCCCAAGTGTAGAGATCGCAACACTTCTTTTGAAGTCAGTGGAAGCTAATGTGTGAGTGGCACCTAGGGAAATCAAGCTGTTACTTAGCGATCTAATCCTGAACTGGAGGCTGCAATTTTTGGCACCCCTTCATGAAAATGTAGCCTTAGCCATCTTTTACACATGGAATCCAACTCAGATGTCCTAAATACATGGCAGAACCTGATAAAATTTCACCAACAATGACAAAATCATATATAGGGTTGGACATTTTATAATCTGTAATTATTACGAATATAATTTTAGGATAGAGCAACAACAGAGTGAAAAAGAAAAGCTAATTTTTAGCCAAGGCTATTAATTTTTTTATGGAACTTGTTAAGCTTGTTAAAGTTGATGGAGTTCCTTTCAGTATAATCATAATGAGGATAATGTTTTCATTTTTTTCTAATTAGAAATGGTGTATGCTTGCTTTACATCTCACAAAAGACCTTTTCTTCAGGCACTAAATTTGTTATAAATACTTTTCTGAATAACCAACTTTGGAGTATATCTGCATTTACTGATGCTTAAAAAACAATTCCAGAAACATAAACTCAAATTGTAAAATATTTTCATTACACTGATACATTGTGACTTCCAAAATATTTTAAATAGGGCTTAACTACCCAAGCCTACCAAAGCAATAGCTGTATCAATGTGGAGTGGCAATTCCTGGCTTCAGTGACATTTCAGTCAGGCCATCACTGAACTGGTATTTTCAGATGCAAAATTTATTCTTCCACCTCTCCTTGTTAATATTATTATTAGCAGGACTCATCTTCATGATTAGAAGGCAGATTATCTGTGCTTTTCCACAGTTTATCACCTTTTAATAATTTATAGGAATCTATTTAAAAATTGCTGTTTGTCTGATTTTTTTAAGAAGAAGTAACTGAAACTTATGATTATTTAAAGTAAAATATGGACTTTATTTTCATGGAAAGAAAGTAGCTTATGGCAATCTGGTCACTGTTTGAACGAACACACTGCTCATAGGAATAAAAAGATTAGCACTGAAATACAACCCTTAAGATTTTAAATTTTACAAATCAAAATGGCAGTTATAAATACAATCCATTTTTTTCTTCCTGAGATTGTACAAGACTAACACAGAGAAAAATCTACAGTACCATAATAACATTATTGCTGTAAGATGTTTGCATGCACTGACCATCTTAGACATCATTAAAGCTTCTTTAAGATCATGGCTTATGAAAATTGTAGATTTTAAATGACAAAAATGAAAAAGCTATCATTATGATTGTTCTTATTTGGTATTAAAATGTTACTTTATTGTAGTCTTTTAAAGATTGCTTCCATGCAGTGAACGGTTCATTAGTGAAGGTTATCAACTGCTATATTAATGTGCATCTAACAATACGTGATCTTATTATGGCTTTACCTGACCCAGTAAAAGTGTCAAGCGATCCATCTCCAGTTGTTGTTGTTGTTTCACTGCTGTTCATGGGTTCTGTTTTGACTGCAAGAAGAGACACTACATAGAAGAATAAGTAGACATGAGATTTTACTTCTAAATTTATACCGGAGTCTTCATGCCAGTCTCACTAGCAGTAGTCCAGCTAGAACAAGCATGCGATGCAACAGCTTCTACCTTCGCTCTGTCACCGTATTGAGCCAATATACACTTGCTCCGTGTGGAATCACCACACATCTGCATAGCTTTTTATCTGTGCATTCGTCTATCTATTGGTTTTAGCAACTGCAATATCTTCTGGGGAGATTTCAACCTAAATCTAATTGATTCCAACAATTCCCTAAGAGTAGCAGAGAGGAAGGAAACATTAGCTGTCAAGGGATGTAGCACATAACAAAAATAGTTTTGCCTGACAAGTGAAACAATAATAATAATATGGTTTCATGCTCATATAGAAGCAAATTACTTTCACAGTGCCAGCATTCTGCTTTCCCCTTCCCATTTTACGGAGTCTGTGGGGGGCTTTTTGAGCTAGGTCACTAGCAAGCAATTTTCCATAAATGAAGAGAGAAGTTTAAAAGAAAAAAAAAAAAAAGCAGAAGAACTAGATTAGCACACAAACGACAGCCAGGACAAGTCAGCTTCTAACTCAGAAGTTACCAAACATTTGGGTCCACTCTGTACTCAAATTATTTCTTACAGATCATCATGCACCCTGACCATCCAAGCTATAACTGAAAGCACCGCAGAGGCAATCTAGATTTTATAGTTGAATATGTTATCTGAACAGACCATCTGGCATGGACTTTTGTAATGGAGTTTGGGAATCACCCTCCTAATTGGTGTGGTAAGAAACAGCGGTATAGAATACACTGAAGCTTTTATTAGATGTTTGACTGGCAAATGTGGAAACCATCAACATACTATCACAATTGCTTTGTGGAGGTCAGTTGTGGGGGGGGAGCATTTATCACATATATATCAGCAACCACAGGACCAGTCACTGCCTGGTGGTGCAAAGCAAAGTGGCAATGAGGACCTGCATGGGCCACTACTGTGGTCGTACGCCAGGTATGGAAATTCCAAGGACACAGTCTGGGATTTGTGGAGAAGCCTTTGCTGTGTCTGCTGGGCTGGCAGAGCCCCCCCCAGCAGGTCTAACATATGCCAAGCAAAGGCATTTTCTGCTAACTGGTTACCTGATGCCTCAGAGGGACATCAGCTAAGCTGACCAAAGCTCTCGTCTGTCAACATCACCGCATCCACGTTTGACTCTACTGGCAATAGGAAGGGGAGGGGGAAACTTTCATGTTCTGATCTGGCAATGTATTTACAAACTATGGTTCAGATTCAAGTCACCTAATTTATGCATATAAATTAGGTGCATCCTAATCTCCCTTTATGTCCAGTTGAGAAAGAGAGGTGCTTCCAGAGGGCAATTCAGTCCAAATACAGCCTGAACCACCCTTGAGTTCACCATCCCACTTAAAGTCCGTAGATGAACAGGTGGCGGATGAGCTAAATAAAGGATTTGGTTTTCTCATGGGAAACATCACCTACAGAGCCATCCTGCTGTTCCTCCCTGTGTCTGTGAGCACAACGAGGATCTCACCGGGAGCTGCAGAGCTATCAATACAGCTGCCCGTGATGGGTCCTGCGTGATTCACCTCTCCTACAATATCACACCCCGTTTCCAGTCACACTGCTTAAGGGATCTTACTTTGGTAAGTCATATGGGAGGCTGCAGATGTCTACAATTGCACAAGCGACCTATGCTGAATTCAAAGGGACGCCTGTCAAGCAGGGAACATTTGAGAAATTGGGATGTCTTTGTCTCTGTGACAGGGAGAGTCACCTGCAGTGTCAGCAGTGCCCCAGTGCTAAGGAAACTAAGCAGCACTTTCTTACACAAGCTATACAGTCGTATCTTTCCATTTACTGTGTGAGATTAAAAAAATAATTGAATGTGTATCTTTTAAATGCAGACTTCATTTAATTATCATTTCTCTGCCACACCCATATATTCTCCCTGCAAGCAGCAGGATATTAATTCAATATGAAATCATCAGGGAAGAATTTTAGCCACATTTTTTCTAGCTGTTGTGCGCTCCTTGTCATTTTGCAGGCTACTATCCTCTTTAATCAACCATTCCCATTTCTCTATTTAGATTAGAAAGATGTGATTTTATTTTCATTAGATCAATAAAATATACATCAAGAAAAAGCGTAAGGGTCATTTGTCACAAAACAGTTGCCTCCACTGAACATCAGGCCTCTCAGTCATGTGGAACATGTATTCTTGCCGGAGGCATGAAAAGTAACTAAATTAATTTGTTTTCTGATTACTATATACAGATATCTGCATGTACTTCAGTAGGAGAATGAAAAATCATACTAAGTTGGAAAGATTTGTATTTTCCCCTCTGGAGATCTTTGGTCATGGTTTACTTTATAAGGTACATGTCGCTTTTCTCTGTAGAGTATGGACATATACGTAGGTGGAAAAACCTACTTTTTAGTACCTTGATCTGCTTCCATTCAAGAAGGTATCCCACTATGGCCCACACTGAGCTACAAACTTATATTCAGTATTGCATCCAGAAAGACACTCCAGTATGTGCCTAACTGTTTCATTTAACAAAACTTCAGTAATGAATTGAGATGTTTACTTTAGAGTTGTGCCTAGTTCTGGTTAATGCCAGCTGCCGTGTACTTCCATCAGCACCAATAGTCCCCAGTTTTTCTCTTCCTGTCAAGCAGAAAAGGATCTAAAACAAAAGAAACTCTCTCATGTACTTAACTTGAGGAAAAACATCATATTGGCACTGTGTTTTGTTGAAAAATACATGTAGAAAGTATTTTTATATGTGATTGGTTTTAAACAGTTCTACTTTGTTACATTCAGATTTTATCACAGTAAGGAATTCATCAAGGTCTTTCCTCAGTGTAGCTGAGTATTACCTTTCGTTCTTTATGTTGCATGTCATTAAACCAAGAGGGGGAAAAGCACAAAGCTGACTAAAAAAAAGAATTCTAACATCAGATCAAAAAATGAGGAACATTTAAGGCTGAAATAAAAATAAAAGCTGACACCAATTAAAAACACAGAATCATCCCTATGTTACCCTCATGTGAGATAAAGCGTGGTTCTGATACCACTATGGCAACTGCTCTAGACATAATGCAAAGACTGAGAACTTGAACCAGCATTTTTGATGAATGCTTTAAAGGCTATACATTTAATATTCTATTTCTTAAAGTGTGGATTAGTTGGGTTTTTTTTTTACATACTGAAAGAGTGAAAATAAAATGAAAAACAATCTCAAGCTGGAAATGCATTTGAGTGCTGCTAACAGTGAAGACTGCACATGCTAACAGAGTAGAGCTACCACGATGGTTAGGGGCTGGGCATACGATGTACAAGGACGGACAGAGAAGCTGGGCTTGTTTCATTCTAGGAAGAGAAGGCTGAGGGGAGCGCGAATTACTGCCTGTGGCTATCTAATGGGAAAGTGCAAAGACGACAAAGAACAAAGGCACACTCTTCTCAAAAGGTGCCCTGTGAAACGACAGGAGGCAACAGACACAAGCTAGAGCAAGGGAAAAATCCAATTAGATGTAAGAGGAAAATTCTTCGCCGTGAGAGTAGTCAGGCCCTGGGCCAGGTGCCCAGAGAGGCTGTGGCACCTCCACCTTGGAGACATTCAACACTCAACTAGACACTGCCTTGAGCAACATGATCTAACAGCAAAGTTGGCCCTGCTCTGAGCAGGGGTTGGCACAGCTGACCTCCAGGGATCCCTTCCAAATTTAATTCTATGAACTTAGAATACAGCTCCCAACAGGCAACAGCTTCTACAACATAAGTTCTTTACCTGATGAAAGGACTTAGCAGACCAACATGACTACTACTCTGCCAAACCCTTTTTTTCCTAAAGAACCTCTCTACGTTAAGGACTGAAAATGAACACAGAGTTTTAGGGGCAAGAGATGCTACTACTGTGCATGAAGCAGGACAAGCAAGTGCAATAGCTATAGAGCAAACAAGTCTGACTAAAAGCTTGTGTAAAACAATAAGCCACACAGCTTGTCATAGGAATGATTTTTCTATTTCTTTTAGCAAGCCTTAAGGGTTTTCCTAGGAATATACTCAACTAGAATCATAGAATCATAGAATCATAGAATCAGTGAGGTTGGAAGGGACCTTTAAGATCATCAAGTCCAACCGTTAACCTACCCTGAAAAGAGAGGGAAAAAAAAAAAAA